>JALPQI010022980.1:0-10671 GCA_025490895.1 Thaumatotibia leucotreta
AAAGCAAAACATAAGTCATGATGCCTCCTGTGAGGATTGAACTCACGACCCCTGGTTTACGAGACCAGTGCTCTACCACTGAGCTAAAGAGGCGATGACTAGCATCGCCAAATACACTGTCCCATTCTATACACACATTTGATAATGTGAGGAGCTAACAACAATACATCCGATATAATGATATTAATGATGTATAGTATTTTTTTATTATTCATAAAATTATTATACTGGATAAAGATATTATAGGGATCAGGTAGGAGGAAAGAAGTCTTCCATAGTATATAATCGCATAAGTAAACTATAAACATAATTATAGTTATGTATCATGTGAAAATTAATTATGTAAAGCTATTTCTCCATACAAAGTACTTCAGCTTTGAGTCAAATTTCCTTCCCGGATGATAGTTAATAATATTTATCACGCAAACCCACCAGACTCATTAACATGTTCACGATTTGAAATTACAACGACAATAGTAAAGGCTACACGAATTATTATTATTTTTAATATAAGAGACACTTACCTTAAAGACGTGTCGTCCTTATCTGAAAAAAAATATATATTCAGTAAAAAATAATCACTACAATAGCAAAACAATTGCCGAAACCCGGGATCGAACCAGGGACCTTTAGATCTTCAGTCTAACGCTCTCCCAACTGAGCTATTTCGGCTTGTTGAGAATTGCACGGAATTTACGACCATAAATCAGAAGCATCACACGAATCAATAAATGACAGAAAACTTATAAGTTTTGAAAGTTCAACACACCCGCTACAACGAACGAAATAATTGACCGTCTTATAATTTTACGCCGAGGAAAATATATCATGAAAAACGAACCACTCTACAATGATACCTAGAGCGCCATCTATTTGTTAAGTGCGAAACCACTAGTATAGAAAGCTGACTAATGTTTTAGTAGTTTGTTTCAGTAAAGTTTTGCTAGAGAATGAATGGCGGCAACTATCTTATATGGCAAACTAACTGATTCCAGTGTAAATCTTGCTGGTGCAACTTGGAAAGAAATAACCAAAATTACAATAGGTTAGCTCTAAGTATCTATGGAATTCAATGACAATTTGCACTGGTATGGTCAGTTTAATATCCTAAAATTCATCTGTACTGTATCATAACATAAGATAAAAGTTAATACATACAAAGTTACAAACCACTCTACAATGATACCTAGAGCGCCATCTATCTGTTAATTGCGGAACCACTAGCATACAAAACTGACTAAAACAGTGGTTTATTTCTGTAAAGTTTTGCTAGTCTGTGCGGACGGAGAGATGAATGGCGGCAGAATAGCAGAAAATTTAACTGAATTATGTTTTATTTTTATCTTATACGACAACTGATTCCAGCGTAAATCTTGCTGGTGCAACTTGGAAAGAAATAACCAAAATTACAATAGGTTAGCTCTAAGTATCTATGGAATTCAATGACAATTTGCACTGGTATGGTCAGTTTAATATCCTAAAATTCATCTGTACTGTATCATAACATAAGATAAAAGATAATACGTACAAACCACCCTACAATGATACCTAGAGCGCCATCTATCTGTCAATTGCGGAACCACTAGCATACAAAACGGACTAAAACAGTGGTTTATTTCTGTAAAGTTTTGCTAGTCTGTGCGGACGGAGAGATGAATGGCGGCAGAATAGCAGAAAATTTAACTGAATTATTTTTTATTTTTATCTTATATGGCAACTGATTCCAGTGTAAATCTTACTGGTGCAACTTGGAAAGAAATAACCAGAATTACAATAGGTTAGCTCTAAGTACCTATGGAATTCAATGACAATTTGCACTGGTATGGTCGGCCTAATATTCATCTGTATCATCATAACATAAGATAATAGAAAAAACTAAAAAACCATTAACTATAATGTTTTTTTCTGGCAAGACATTTTGCCAATAAAAAAAGGACAAACAAATGCTAAGTTGGTCACCTAAATAAAATATGAGTTGGCAATTAACATGATTCCCTTGAACACTTTCCACAATATTTATGATCATTATGAATTATGATCAATATTATTATTTAGCCCGTTAAACTACTGTCTGTTCAATGCATTTATTTTGTGTAAACGGGGATTGGATATTCGGATTATTGTATGTTTTCGTAAAGTTTGGTGGTTCTATGTTGAATGGTATAGATAGAGAAATGCTCAATATAATACTCCAAATAAAATTTCTAATTTAAGTAACAATACCAATACAGACAAGATTTTTTTTATTATTCTCTTATACTATACTTACTTGAAATTATACAAAAATGAAAAAAAAGCACAAACTGTTGTTTGTGACGAGAATAAGTAAAACGGAGAAACACATAACCTAAGGGTTTATTCTGACCCGGCCAGTGCTTGGCTTCAGTTGCGAGCATTATTGTTATAAAATAAAACATACTTACTCTTATTTACACACATTTTGAATTTTAATAACAATGTAAATGCTTGCAAACTTGTAGTCATACATGGCCAGAAATATTCCAATAATATTACCTACTGCTGTTACTTTATACATTCCCAGAACCCAGAACAGATATATTACTATGATAATTTGATTACCCCCCCCTTATGGAGTGAAAAATGTTTATATGATGTTTCCATACATTTGGGGTCTGGTATACCCCGCCTCATATGCCCCATATGCGCGAGTTTTGCCAACTTTTTACTTCTTTATTAGACAACTTTAGACAAATATCTCAATGAATTTCCAAGCCCTGATAACAACACACTCAGCACTATTAGGTAAGACATACCAGGTTCCGGATCAGCCTGCACCGCCTTGTCCTGAGCTAAGTTCCCCACATCGTCCAGCACCACTCCGCAGCTCTTGTACAAGTGACTGCGGGTCTTCATCAACTTAGCTGTTTCCCGGAAAGCTTTTATTTCATCCTGCAACATGTAAAATCACTCTTAACTGGATGTGTGAATGTTTACTAGTGGGATACTACATTGAATAGCATAATGTTTTCTAACTTTAATGATACAAAGAATAATAATTATTCATCATACAAAATCTACATTAAATATTCAATACTTATTTTGGCGTTAAACATCGCAATAAAATGATTTTCAAAAGTTATCTTAAATAACTTATTTGAATATGAAATTATTTGTTTTTGAATTTTTCAAGGAAACCAGCAAGACAGCTTCATGGGTTTAGCATCATGATATTATCAACAAATATGTTTTCAGTTCGTTCATACAACACAAGTCCGAAAACGTGCTCTAATCTACAAAAACAAGCAAATCATCACCTTCAATTCCGTCAATCTGGTATGTGATCTGCTACTGTAACACTGTCGAAGGTGGCACTCCGACCAGTCGTCCCCGGTGTTGCTTACCACAGGAATCGAGCTGTGAGCTCTAACATTACTAATATTGCCATTTTTGTGCGCTCGCGACGGCCTCGATGGAGGCTTAGATTTATTAGGGTCTAAAGACTTTAAGGTCCGTTTGGGCTTTACTAATGGCCTTTTAACTACTTTGTCTACCTTCACTTCGGGCACATATTCATTTAACACCGTTGGAAGTTCACTAAAAACACTGGAACTCACGGCCGAAACAGATGGTTTCGCGCCAACGCGCACTGAAGAAGGTACTTCGTGTCGTGTTACATTTGAACCAGAATTTAGACTGATACGAGACCGGTTGTATACGCGAGACATCACTCTATCGAAGCTAGCCTTGTTTTTCTTGTGAAAATCCATAAAAAGAGCGATAAATGGCACTGTTTTACAGGGATTTCAAAACACAAGAAGTTGTTATGACAGCCAGGCCACTGGCCAGGATTGCCGATGCCGGCTGCTGCTGTCAAGTGCTGTCAGGCGTGACGTGAACCACAGTGAATAAATAAAATGCAGTGCTCAGGCCTACTATGGCAAAAATCGAAATTCGTGAATATCGAGGATTTTTCTCTGTCACTCAAACGAAGGCGTCATTAGAGTGAGAGAAACAAATCCTCGAAATTTACGAATTTCGTGGCTACTACCGCGAAAATCGAAATTCGTTAATTTCGAAGATTTTTCTCTGTCACTCAAACGTAGTCGTCATTAGAGTGAGAGAGACAAATCCTCGAAATTTACGAATTTCGTTTTTTGCGGTAGGGCCGATTAGGTAGTGTTATTTCGCGAGACTTAGGTACGTTCGTTTTATCTTAGTGTGGACATAACTTACGCCCGGTATTTAATATTATTATGGAGTACCTACTTATTTATGATATAAGTGTGGAAAGCCTACATTTCAACATGTGTATAATACCAGATTTTACAATGCAATATACGAGGAAATTAGGAAAACCGCTCGCAAGTGTCGCGTTTTATAAAGTTTAATTTTACAATTACGCTGTTTGCGTCTCTAACGCACGCAAGTATTGGCTAGAAAGAGAGGCAAACATCAAAATTGTAACTTTATAAAACGCGACCCAGGCCGTGCGGAAAAGTACTGTGAAAATTATTTCCTGGACACGTGCGGAAAAATATCACTTTCTGTGCATAAGTTTACTCTTGAAAAAAGCACTTTCTTTATTAATGTTTTTCTATTTGTTAATTTGACACTTGTAGTCAAAGAATAGAATACTCTAAAGAGTAGCTATTATACTTGTAGTTAAATGAAATTATTGGTGCCATCAACCATTTTACTTCCTTACCGGACTAAGAGGGAGTCTTTATTGGGACTCTTTTGGCCGATCTAACTGGACATTGATTTCCTTCTAATTGGACTAGGTTTCAGTGGTCTAAAATATAACAATTTTCGAGTTTTATTTCATAATTGTTTTGCTTCTACAGTTCTACTACTATTAGTATAGTTCGGGGAATATAATTTGACAGACTCTTATGTTACTTACGACTTTATGTTTTGCATCATTAACAATACAAAAGTGCTCGACTGCTGATTGTCTAGTAGGTAAGTGTTAAAGCAAAACAAAAGGTCGTAAGTAAGATAACAGTCGGTCATATTTCCCAAACTATACCGTGAAACTAGCAAACTTTGCATCCAGGGGAAACATTGCCGAAACTAGAATCTTAAATAAATTGGTTATTATAGAAAAATGTTAACGTATGTTGTTGTTAACGCACGCACATATTGGCTAGAAAGAGAGGCAAATAGCGAAATTGTAACATTATAAAACGCGACCCTGTAATAAAATAAGAATAGTAGATTACAATGATAGTAGTTTTATTGGAAATAGCTAATAAGAAAATAAGTTATGGCTTTGGGCAATTTTATCCAGTACTAAAGCAAACGGGCATTGAAAACATTGCCCATCATGAAAAAAAACCTAATAGGGTTGTCACCTTTTAGTATTACCACTTTTTGAAAATAGCGGAGGGTAATGTTTTTTTAGTAAATTACGTTTTTATAACTCCGTTATTTTATTTTACGTACACAAAATGTTCGGCACCAATAACTATACTCTCAATTGTCAGTTTCGTTGTCTGCTGCTTCATTAGTGGGCTGATATATCAACATATATCGCGATTTCCATTCCAAAAACGTATTTATTATTATTGTATTAAAACAAATAATACATTTTGGACTGTTTTACTTTACTAGCATACTAATACTTTGAACAAAAGTTAAAAGTCTTAAGTTAAGATATTTACTTAAAAGTGACAACCCTAGCATTTGCAAATTGCGTAAGTGGACCTTGTATGAAAAAGAGCGAAAACGGGTAGGTAACATTGCCCAACCAATTTGCTCTAAATTGTTTAGGTATACTTATCCCTGAGTTATCAACATGAAATTTAATTATATAATTGCCCAAAAACCTTCGGTGATCGTAATATTATTGTCATACGAGCTATGTTTAAGCACTAAATTGAGGTGGGCAATGTTGGCCAAAACTCAAGATTACTTTGCCCTCCCTCTAAAACGACAAAAAAGTGATCTGAATGATGATCTAAAATTTTTTCTTCATGTGAGCCGATATGTATGATCACAATGCACATGCTGAGCAGAAAAAACTTATAAGGTTTCAAATATTTTTTTTGAGGTGAGTATTTTAGAATTCCCGAAACAGCAGGCAATTTTGGCTGGTTTCACAGTAGCAGCTATATAAACACCAAATAAAAGATGTATTCACAATTACAAAATCCTTTTATGGTTTGAGTAATATTTAAAGGGCACTGAAAGCTCTCAATAAATATATTATTTTCTCCTGTAAGTACTTGGGATCTTTGAATGTTTAGAATGTAGACACATAGTATTTAAAGAAACTTGCAAATAAGGTATTATTTATAATAAAACAAAGCCGAAATTATTATTCTTTATTAAATTACAAGGTTTTACTTTGAGCTGTGTGTCTATATCTCTGTGCTCAAAGGTATCTTTACTTTTCACCAAGTAGCTCTTTAACTTTCACATCATAGATACCTCTGGCTTCAAGATGAAAAGTCTCACCCAGAGCTGTTATCTGTTTAGTCACACTGAAGATAAGGTCCTCAGAGACTCCAGTTTGCTTCTTGGCCTTTTTGATAAATTCATTCTGAACATCTTTTATGGCATCTCTACACTCTATATACAGAGCTTTGGCATTTTTTGCAAGTTGCTCCCTGTGCTCTTTCGTTACTTTAGGCACCGGCACGAACAACGTTGTACCATCTTGCTGAGGATTCAAGTTTAAACCAGATGATTGTATAGCTTTTAAAGCATCGGGGATGGCTTGCGGAAATGAAGCAAAGTTAATTACTATAGTTTTAGGATTTTTCCTCACTATCTGCGCCAATTCCTGAAGCTCATATTCTTTTCCGTCAAACTTAACAGGCAGAGATTCTATTAAGCCGGTCGTGGAACGTAGTGAAAGGTTTTTCGTGAAGTCCTCTTTCATATTCTCGATAGCTGTTCTACATCTGTCTTTGAGCTTGTCTACTGGAATTAATTCTGACATTATAAGGGGATTTATATCCACTTTACCTGCTTTTCCTTTTTTATCCTTTCCTTTATCTTTTCCTTTGGCATAATTTCGAATTACTGTAATATTGCAATTGTTCGTAGTGATGACTTTATCATTCAGATTACGGATACATTTGAATGAATTTATATATACCGGTACGATCAATCTTTGTAAAATTCGTACATTCATTTTGCAACAGCCTATAATAAATTTTGTAATATATTAAGGCTGATATCTATTTTATTTCTTTATACATATTATACATAACCAACTTGTTAACCTCAAAATCGTGTTTTGAAACAACTAGCGAACGAAACGCCGTGACGTTTAGGACAAAATAGAGGCTAGAAGAGGCTAGAAGCTTTTTGTATTTAATTAAAAATTTGTTTGATGTCCTTTGGTTAATTCAGTTTTTATTGACCCTGAACTACTTATCTTATCACAAATCAAATCTGATTACTAAACTACTCCCGCAAATTAAAAACAAACATACGAATGAATGAAATAAATTAAATAAAACGCATTTGACATAAGAGTTCGGAAACTGCGACGTTTAATTTATTTTGGTTTTTCATCTCAAAATCATTAAAATGGTTAAGAAAATTTCCGTAACAACTATAAAATTTGTAATTTATTGATCGATGTAGTTGTACTTTTAAATACGAAAAACTTTTTTAATAATAGCTGTTTCCATAATAATGTTTATGTAACTACGTATTGTATTTTAGATTACACCAGTTCACTTTCCGAACGATCCTCGTTCAAATGGCCAATTAGATTTTTTCCAAAAATGTCTGTATTATTTCAAAAGATTATCAACACTGGAAGACTGTGTTCATACAGAAATTTAAAAAAATCTGTTTCTTCGTGCCGATGTATAGCCATAAGAAAACTCTCAGGTAACATCTGAGACACAAATTGTACATATTTTGTTATCAATGGTGCATTAAGGTTATGTGTACTTTTTAGACGTTCCGCGAAAATTTGTTAACTTTGAGGAAGTAGTAGCAGCACGTAGAGCCGAGGCACGACGGAGCATTGTGGTACAAGTTAACTCGGAGGCATCCTTTAGTGAATTACACTCCTACTGTTCGAAATATGCAGATGTCAAAGGAATTCATCATTATAGGAACTCTAGTGGAGAGGTAATTTCATTGATTTGGATTATTATGGTATGTGAGTTTTTTAGGAAAAACATCCCACTGCAATAAGGGTGCTCAAACATTTAATTCGTATGAAGGTACAAGCCAAAACCGTCCTTAGGTTATTGACAAAGTGATATGTGTTTTACTGAAATGCTCACACGAGTTTAACTATGTATGTGTACCTCAGATCTATGATATGCTTATATTTGAATCGATTCTATTTCAGCACTACATGCTTATTGAATTTGGCACAGAGGACAATCTCAAAGATGTACTACAAAGTTGCAGCTCACATCAAAAAGATATTGATGTTATGTCCCTCCGTTCTCCATTCCTGTGGTTCCGTGCCGCACCTGGCAAAAAAGATCAGTCAGAACCTTTGGCTAGCTCCCTCACTATCCGGGATGGGAACTCAGACCTCAGTGAAGATATACTATTTCAGGAGCTGATGAATGCACAATCAGTGTCAGATCAAATACAGCTTTTGTATCATAGAACTGTACTGAATGATCTTGGCACTCGGTTACGATTTATAGTTGCTAGAGAGGTATATAACTAACCTCATTTCTTCCAGACAATAATGATTACATTGATACAGTTTCTAATTCATATGTATACAAATTGTCAGTTAACAACCAAAATGCACTAAGTAACAAATATCTTCTTGAAATAAAGCTCATATGTAGGGCTGCCAACTGTCCCGCTATATGCGGGACGTCCTGTTTCTGGGTCTCTAAAGTATGCGTCCCGCAAAAAGTTCGCGAGGGACGCCGATTGTCCCGCTTTTCAGGGAATACTAAACTGGAAATACTAAAATAATAATATGAATACATAAATGAGAGCAATTTAAGATGGCGTCATATTAATTGGAATGTACCGCGACGTCCGCGACTATAGCCTGCGAGCACCATGCACTGAATGTGTATACTGCCAAAATATGGATGATTGCGTTGGGTGCCATAGGTGCATCTAAATTGAACCTATCTGTCCCGCATTTTATAGCCAAGTCCCGCAATTTATTCGCGAATGTACCGCATATCTGTGATCTTTGGTTGGCAGGGGTACTCATATGATAGTCATATCTCAGTTCTCATTCAATAGTGACATGTTGATAACCAAAACTCACTAAGTAACAAATACCTACTTGAAATAGAGCTTGTATCTAAGTTCAGATTCAATTCTGGCATAAGAGTGGTGACAGTTTTTATTGTGAGTTTTGGTTGTCAGCCGACGATCACCACTCACGTATGTAAAATAAGAGTGATGACATGTAACAAAAGCTACATGAAGCAAGTGAGTGGATATATAAGGTTGCGAAGAGTACTGACAGTTTTTATAGTGTTTTGGTTGTGAGCTGATGAAATATATTTATTTTGCAAAAGTTTCAGTTAAATCTCTTACATGATTTTTCAGAATGGTGTCATTGTGAAAACTGCTTTTTTTTTCTGACATGCGGTTACTTTTTCAGCTAGAAGTTATGTTACAAAGCTTGTATGCAAATATTGAAGTACATCCCTTTGGGTCTTCTGTCAATGGGTTTGGTCGAATGGGATGTGATTTGGACTTGGTACTTACTAATACACTGACTAATGACATGGTAAGTAAAAAATAGTTTAAGTGGATTATGAAGGACTAAAGAGAATGTGTTGATGTCCCACTGTTAGTGCACTGGACAAAGGAATGTATAGAAAAACTCTTTTAGGTGGACCCGTCAAAGCGTCTAGTTTACCAAGAGAAGCGGAGCGAGCCCCGGCCGGCGCGCCAGCTGGAGCTGCTGGCGGAGCTGCTGGACGCGCGCGCCGTGGGCGTGGGACGCGTGCAGCGGATACTGCACGCCAGGGTACCCATCGTCAAGTTCGCGCACCACATCACCGATGTCGACTGCGATCTGTGCTACAGTAATATGTGAGTGCCGATTTGAGTTTGAGAGTGAGGACTTGTATGTTTTCATTATTAATATTAGGCCGTCCTTTGTAAAACTTATATTGTGATTTTAAAATTAAACGTATAACCTCTATAGTAGACTGTGTGACAAAATTATATATTTCCGATGAGGGTGTTCATTGAAACTCGAATATAGCCATGGATTCTACAATAAACTAATGAGGGATTCAAGCGTTAACGATTTTAATAGCGTGTGACACACTGCTTTTCACACCACCTATGAGAAAAATAGAAGATATTTATTTAATATTTATGCACATAATCGATTCTGAATAAATCGTAATTTATCTTTCCAACCAGTCAGCACAAAAAGGCGGTAAATTAAAATTTTCTATCGGAAAATGCCGCCTTTCTTACTGCTGGTTTGACAAGAGTATAACAATTAATTCTTTGCATATTTGAGAAAATATCGTTGGGGCCAGGTCCGGCGTGTACATGTCTGAGCTGTTGCACCTGCTGGGTTCCCTGGACGGGCGGGTGCGTCCGCTGGCGCTAGCCGTGCGGCGCTGGGCGTCGGCCGTCGCCCTCACCGCCTCCGCCCCCGGTCGTTGGATCACCAACTACCCGCTCACGCTGCTCGTGCTGCACTTCCTGCAGCGCGCCGCCGTGCTGCCCAGCGTGCGGCTGCTTGTGGGCCGCGCCGGTGAGTGTCCCCTCTAGGCTGGGTCA
>JALPQI010022981.1:0-28180 GCA_025490895.1 Thaumatotibia leucotreta
TCCCGACTTATTTTTAGCCATACCTACAACATTATTCGGCATTTAATGTATTTTCCCATGATTACAACTTTGTTTGACACAACTATTAGTAAATAGCTATCCGATTCTTGCATGCGTTAAATTAGTGTCCTATTCTGTTACTATATGCTAAGCTTTCAAAAAAATATTATTTAGTTGTTATTTATTTTTAAAAGGTTATTATTTATTTATTATTTATTTTTAGAAGGTTAGAAGATAGTCGGGGAGCTAAACTTTAACTTGTTCGAGAAAATTACATTAAATCCTACAGTATATTTATTTCAGGAATATGATAAAACATCGTTTTGTGAATATATGAATCTAATTATCCCTGATAAATGTGTGGAGATTTTTTTATAAAATCAATATTAAGATTTAATTGTTTAATAAAAAGAAACAATAAATCCTACAGTAGGGATTTATTATCCGAGGGGCCTAACTGAATATTTAAGACAATATTTTAAAAAGTCACCACTGAATAATCGTAGATATAGTCAGAAAAAATAAAATTATTTTTTAAAATTCATAACAATCAAACAGAAATTAAACAAATGGTGATTTTTTACTATAATGACCCGACAATTATTATACTCATCCAAAGAAAAAATTACGTCAGTGACTCAATGCTAACTATTTTTTTTACAGTTTTAACTGATTTACGTGCAGGCGCATTAATTCTACATTTTATTTTTTTAATGTACCTCTTGTCAATAATTAGTTGTGGCACAATACCAAAAAAATCCCCTATGTATACTCTAAGCATTTCCTACAATTTTCGAAATGGTTATTGTTAAAATAAATCGGAGCGGCGCTGACGTCATAAATGCGCGGCCGGCCGCAGGGCAGCGGATAAACGTAGGTGGGGTACTATGTAGACAGGACGGCGCGTCAAATTACAGAAGGAATTTCGTAGGAAGGAAGTAGAAACGTCTTAAATAAAAATTAGTAGTTAAATAAATAGGTATTAAGCAGTTTTTGAACTGACGATTAAAAATGTAGGCACCTATATACAACTTGTAACCTATTAGGGGCCTGTATTTAACGCGTTCACTGCGGCTTGAGGTAAATCCGCCCCAAGCTCGACTAAACGCTGGTGCGGGGCTAAAAGTTCATGTTTTCTCTGTGGTGCGGGAGCTGCCGTCGTTTACTTATAAGGCGTACGATAAAGACAAATATACATTTCTTCATGTTTTTCAAAGCCGTACTCGTTGGTACAAAAAAAATGTATGAGGTCGAAATAAGCCTCTAACGCACTGGGTAGATATTTTATCCACACAGTGCGGGCTGAGGTTTATTTATGCCTCAACAGACATTAAGGTATTTTTCCTCCGACGTCGAGATATTTTTTTTCATACAATTAAAAAAAAATTAAAACAAGCTGGAATTTATTTTTAAATCGAAATAATGTCTTCTTTCAGTAAGATGCTCATTTACAATAATTAAGGTATGTTTCCTCTGACAAGGCGATATTTTCTTTTCCATACAATTTTTTTCTTCAAAAAAAATCAAAAAAATGTGGAGACAAGTTGGAATTTGTTTTTTAAATCGAAATAATGTCTTCTTTCTGTAAGATGCTCATTTACGATAATTAAGGTATGTTTCCTCTGACAAGGCGAAACTTTTTTTTAATCAATTTTTTTTCAAAAAAATCAAAAAAATTTGAATGCAATTTTACTAAGTCTTAAAAATAAAATAAAGTCTTCTTTCAGCAAAATACGCTATCTATGATATTTAAGGTACTTACCCTCCATGTGGCATCGCCGTGGGACGCCCTGTATATGTACATTTTTGAATAATTGTAACACCTCATCTTGCGTCGGGAACACGTTCACTGAGGGACAAATCGTAGTGAACTTTAATCTGGTGCGGTTGAGATCGAATCAGCCCAAACCTAAGCTCATTTACAGTGCGGGTGAGGTCCAATAGACCTCAAATTTCAGCAGTTACTTAAACCTTTTATAATTTTGGCTAGACAAGGATTAGGTGTTTTCTTTTTTGTGGTCTTCATTTGTCAGTAAATGTTTAAAATACACTTAGCGTTGCCCTTGGGTCTGACCTCTAGTTAAAGAAAAAATACCTAAACAATTTTTGAGGTCTGTTAGGCCTCAAAACGCACTAAATTTTTTCTAAGTCTAGTGAAAGGAATGGCAGTTATCGCTGAATTATCGATAAAACATCATCATCGCGTCGACCATCTTCGATACAATGTCTCAGACGCCATTTTTTACCGACTTCCAAATCTAAAAAGTAAATTATCAATTCGTTTAGTATGTAATTATTTTTTTTTTATGATTCTTGTATGATGATGGTCAACGAGATATCGGGTCGGGGGTCTCCTTAAATCTTAAAATCGTAATACGTACTATGCTTATCTATAGACATTTTTGTATTTTCATCAAAAAATCAAGCATTTTCATTCAAAACTGTCGCATTTGATGATGACTGCTGACGATGATTTGAACGGAACCCTTCAACAATGCATAGTACACGTCGTTTGCTGATTTTGATTTCCTTCGACTGGGACTGGAACTGAGTACCGAACCCGGTACCAGACTCTGCCCAGACTCGGACCAGGACCTAGACCTAAGTCCGAGTCCGAGGTTGAAAAGTCGATTTTTTCTATTAAAAATCAAGTTAATCTAATGCATTGATGCCATATTTATTATTTCTAACTCGAGTAAATAAAGTTAGCGGCCCAGTGGATGACATTATAAGGACAAAAGATGATTGACAAATAACTTCTAAACTATCAAACATTCCGGCTGCATGCCTGTGCAAATTGTGAACCGCTTCTTTCTGCATGTTTACCTGCTATATAGAGATGATATGTAGTAAATAAGGGATGATTCACAGCACAGAACAAAAAATAACGTAGAAGCGGCTTATACCCCGATTCTCGAGAGAACCGATGTCGCCACACTCACACTGGCGCAAACATGCACACAGAAGTATCTGAAAGCTTATTGGTTACAAAATCTTATACAAAAATAAGCAAAATTATACCACTCGTTTTATTATTTACGACGTTTCACTTGCTACTACTAACTTGCAAAGAGAGTGTTGCCATCTAGCGTCGAGTAGCATAAGTCTGTTTAATAACTAAAACTCAATAGTTCAGCAACTCCCCAATAGATGGCGAATCCTTGTTCTCTCTCCCACATACGTGGCATTTTCCAAGAGTAAAAGAGATAGACTGCTTTTTGCACGTTATGGCTAACAAGCGTCATAGTGCTGTGCAAGAGTCGGTATTATATCGTTAAAATATATATAATTATATGTATGAAGTAATAGCATTGGGCGTCTAGGGAGGTAATTACAGTATTACTAACTAGAGTGTTAGATTTTAATGACTCGAGTTAGTATTCCGCTTACCGACCGTGATGCATACAATGTTTTTCATCACACTTCTAAGCAAAAAAATTGTTTTAAGACAAAATATTGTTAAATGACGTACCAACTTTTCTATAACTCCCTAGGGAATACTCCCGCGATGCATGCAAGCAATGGGGCGCTTACAAAGCAAGTGTGATGAAAAAGTACACTTCTTCGATTTGCTTTGGTTTTTCATCATCATATCAGCCGAAAGACGTCCACTGCTGAACATAGGCCTCCCCCAAAGATTGCCACAATGACCGGTCCTGCGCCACCCGCATCCAGCGGACTCCTGCGACCTTCACCAGGTCATCAGTCCACCTTGTAGTGGGCCTACCCACGCTACGCCTTCCGGTACGTGGCCGCCACTCAAGAACCTTCCCGCCCCAACGGCCATCGGTTCTACGCGCAATGTGCCCCGCCCACTGCCACTTCAGTTTAGCGATTCGGAGAGCTATTTCGGTTGCTTTGGTTCTGCTGCGAATGGTCTCATTTATAATCCGATCACCATACCTGGGATAACTCGGGGCATTTATACGAAAGTGATGTAGCAAAATATTTTATCGACTAAAAATATATCGATGTTACTGTGAATGACAACATCAAAATGTTATTCAGCATAAATAAATATTAGGTACTTACTCTTCAATTAGAATAAAAAATAAATTTAAACGGGTAGTTACGCGTTTATGTAAATAATTTTCAAAATATACAATTAATATAAAAAAAAAAACAATATTTAAATTGTCATTTTGATTAAAATGACATCTGCATACAAGAGGCCCGATATCAGATATGACATCGAACCTCTGTACTGTAATCGAGAATGTTCAATAAGCACATCTTTTATTATAATTATAATATATAACAAATAATTAATTCATAACCTTTTGAATAATTCAAAACAGACAGATGGACAGTCGGGCAGACAATGATAACGATAATTTGAGAACGGCACCTTAAAATTCACACCCATAATATTATAATATTAGGATATGCTCATGCTCACAGTAAGTAAGGCTGAGATGATGATGATGACGATGACATTCGGGCGGAAATGGTGAAACTATGTTTTGGCAACGAAACCTTAATATCTACAATAATAATATAATAATAATAATATATGATAAGCAGACCTACACTCAGCAGCTAGCAGCAAAAGGCTGAGATGATGATGATGATGATGACAGTCGGGCAGACATGGCGAAACTATAATTTGACAATAGAACCATAACATTCACAATATTATAATATGAGGATGTGGGGATCTATACTAAGCAGTAGGTAAGGTAGTAGTCTTAGGATGATGATGATAATGACGACAATGACAGTCGGGTGGACATAGCGAAACTATGATTTGGCAACGAAACCCTAATATCCACAATATTATAATTGGATGACATGCAGGCCTACGCTCAGCAGCTGGCAGCAAAAGGTTGAGATGATGATGATGATGACGATGACAGTCGGGCGGACATGGCGAAACTATAATTTGGCCACGAAACCTTAATATCCACAATATTATAATATGATGATACGTAGGCCTACGCTCAGCAGCTGGCAGCAAAAGGTTGAGATGATGATGATGATGACGATGACAGTCGGAAACCCGATTAAATAAATAAAGATTATAGAGAACATGTTTCAATTTTTTTCACTTAATCGGCTCAAGACAACTAATGTAGGTATATCGACGAAATAAAATATCGATATCGATACCTTTTTGGACCCTTTCCTCGCATTGGCCGCTACTCAGCCTATCGTTCCGAAATTCTAGAAATTTCCATAGTTTCATGCCAAACAAAAAACGACCTTATTATTGGCACATAAAGTTGTTTCTTATTTAGTGTAGTACAAACATCTTGCGGAAGACGAAATATTTTAGAAAATATTAACAAATTAAGAACTTCCGGTGGTATGAAATACCTTCATTGGTGAGGTTTGACTTCTGGCTGTTACTTTTACATCCCAAAACGGCACAAAAAGGCATATTTGCACATTCTTTTTCGGATTTATTCGAAAACGATCTCACGTGAGCGCGCTTAGAGAACTGACGGCCTACTGTGGTTAACTTTTGTGATGGTAAGCCTTGCGCTGCTTACTATTGCCACACGCGCTGCGCTTACATTACGCTTCTACTGTTTTTTCTGTTTTGTGATTCACAGTACCGGTCAAAAATTTAAGTTCGCACCACGATTTTGATACAAATTCGAATTTTTGGGCTATAATTTTTCCAGCATTTAAGGATTATTTAGATATTCCTTTTTATTTAACCGTTACTTTCGAACAGCTCGGACACCCGAGGCAGATGTGACAGCTTTTGGCAGCCATACCCACGCGATGTTTATACTAATATAATAGTCATCAAAAAATTACAATTTCACTTGCCTACGAATACGAATTATTATCTGATCCGATGTATAAAATTGTTCAGATTTTAAAATAAATTAATATTAAATAGCTCTTGAATCAGTAATAATTATATAAGTAGAAAAAATATTTTGCTGTAAACACTAAAAAAATTATCACTTGAAAGCCTATTTTGTATCGAAACTTAAACTTTTGACCGGTACTGTATAGTCTTTATCGACAACTATAGCCGCACTAACGGTCAGCGGTCGACTCCCGCGCCGCCAGCATCCCGCTCGGTGCGGCCGTGAGGTCAGTTTCTTGAGGCATAAATAAACCTCAGCCCGCACTGTGTGGATAAAATATCTACCCAGTGCGTTAGAGGCTTATTTCGACCTCATAAATTTTTTTTGTACCAACGAGTACGGCTTTGAAAAACATGAAGAAATGTATATTTGTCTTTATCGTACGCCTTATAAGTAAACGACGGCAGCTCCCGCACCACAGAGAAAACATGAACTTTTAGCCCCGCACCAGCGTTTAGTCGAGCTTGGGGCGGATTTGCCTCAAGCCGCAGTGAACGTGTTAAATACAGGCCCCTTATAGGTTACAAGTTGTATAGGTGCTTACATTTTGAAAAAAATTGTTTGGAAAAAAAATATCGCCTTGTCAGAGGAAACATACCTTAATTATCGTAAATGAGCATCTTACTGAAAGAAGACGTTAAGGTATTTTTTCTCCGACGTCGAGATTCGAGATATTTTTTTTCATACAATAAAAAAAAATTAAAACAAGCTGGAATTTATTTTTTAAATCGAAATAATGTCTTCTTTCTGTAAGATGCTCATTTACAATAATTAAGGTATGTTTCCTCTGACAAGGCGATATTATTTTCTTTTCCATATAATTTTTATTTTAAAAAAAATGTGGAGACAAGTTGGAATTTGTTTTTTAAATCGAAATAATGTCTTCTTTCTGTAAGATGCTAATTTACGATAATTAAGGTATGTTTCCTCTGACAAGGTGAAACTTTTTTTTCATACAATTTTTTGAAAAAAAATTGTATGAAATTACAATTTTACTAAGTTTTAAAAATAAAATAAAGTCTTCTTTCAGCAAAATACGCTATCTATGATATTTAAGGTACTTTCCCTCCATGTGGCATCGCCGTGGGACGCCCTGTATAACTATACCTCTCTCTTTCACGCACAGCGCACGGCATCGCCGCACACGTATCGTAGGCACATGCGCGGGAAGGCGACATTTAAAAAATATTCGTTTTAAGATTATAGCTGTTAATGTCGATTGCTCGTAAAGCACTTAATATATTTCAAATATTTTATTTTTATTTTGCGTGTTAATAAACATATTATCTAAGAAATAGATCATCGTGGCTGTACGTTTTCATTGAAACGTCTTATAAGCAAAATAAAATAATAACAGTGAAAAAAAAATAGATGCAACTGTGTCACCGCGGAGAAAAGTTACTAAGACGTTTATATCTTTATTTTGGTCGAATGACCAAATTTTCGAAATGCGCAAGATTTTGTAAGTTATATTTTTTATCAAATAAGGAAAAAAAAATTAAGGTATAGCTTTTTTGTATAAGCTTTACGAAAAAGCTGGGGATTTTTTTTTCCTTAATCATAAATCATCTGAAACAATAGAATGAATGCATAATCTCGAGGTTAGAAATTATTGAACGTGCTGTTCCAATTATTGACCTTCAAGTCCTCGACTGGATGAGAAGCTCTCGCGCGGCACTGGGGATTATTGCATAGTGTGAATCTGTATACCCTAAATATTCATTAGAAAAAGCTTCCGAAACTGTAGGATTTAATGTGACCAAAAACTTTTCTTCCCCCGACTAAGACATTTTTCTTGAATTGACCCGTTTTTGAAACAGGTGGATTTAACTGTAATTTTTATGTCCACCTTTTACTGCCGGCACATCGAACTCATTAATGGATCTGTTTCATGTTCACCGTTACCGAAGTAGAATACAGCTTGCGATTGCGAACGTCTCGTGAAAGTTAAGCGGAACCATTAATGAGTACGCCCCGCTCGTGACCAAATTTTTTTTTTATTATTTGTATGATTTAATATTTTTTTGTGGTAAGAACTGCATAAACAACATATTATTAGATTTAGTAGTGATTAATGATTTTGAAGTTTGTTCACATTATTCATCCCGTTCTCAATTTGGTTTTAAATTACAGTAAGTTAGTATTCAACTTAACATATATTATTTTACCCTAAAAGGAAAAATAACATAACAGCTTTTTTAAAAATATTTATTTTCAAAACAACAATTTATGTACTTAGATTAAATCTAACTAATCTACTTAACCTAACCTATAGGTTTGGTTAAGTAGATATATCTAAGATTGGCCCTTGTGGCACTGTACCGCGGCATGGCGGCATTTCCTCGCTGTATCGCAATACTGATGCGTTGTGCGAGAAAGTCGTCAGCTCTTCGGTCTTTAGTTACGTCAACCAGATGTTTCGCGATCTCAGCAAACAATTTGCGTGCGCTTGGGTCCCACGAACCTAAAGTTTCTACACCAAACGGTACAAACAGCTTAAAGCATAATTAAGTAGGTTATCATGATCTAATCTATTTTTAAATCCTGAAAACCTCTAAAGTTTCATGAAATATAGCATATATTTTTTATTACACAAGAATCCCGATAAAATTAATTGAAGGAAAAATTAAATAATTCTAATGCCAACAATACGAGTAAAATATGACATTACTCGCATAAGTAGAGTAGGAAGTATTGAATTTGGAAACCTGTTTTTAAAAACAGAATCCACATATATATTTTCCCAAAACTGTTTTGGTTAAAATCAGCAAGATAACATCCGTTGAGCTTGATATACAGTGCCGTGTAGAGGAACAAAGCGAACATTAACCGCGACACTAAGAGACAAAAGGCAACAAGTTTTCTCGTATAAATCTAGAAATGATGGCGTTTATATGCTAATCTTAGCCTTAAGGCTCGAACAATAACATAAACTGGTATTAGCGAGACTTATTAAACAGAGTTAGTAGGGAGGGTACGCTGTAGATACTAGTTAGAGGCAGACGCTACCCGAGAATGAGGTCTCGTTCAATGCCGGGTTCTAATTAGGTAGCTAAGATATGCAATATCTGTCATAATATATATAAGCTTGACAGCGTAAATGCAGTAAAAGGCAAACTATTATGGCGTGTACTCATTAACAATCCCAGTTAATAGTTGCTTTGATGTACCTTTTTCCCGTCGTTTGTAAAGTTTTATAATAGTAGGAGCAGTGCTAATATACATTAAGTATTAAAACATTATATTATAATTAAATTTATTAGTTAACTATTCCGTCTTTTCTACATCATGTGTACCAAGTGCAATATCTTACAGTTTGTATGATTTTATATTTTTAGGGTTCCGTAGCCAAAATGGCAAAAACGGAACCCTTATAGATTCGTCATTTGTCCGTCTGTCCGTCTATTACAGCCGATTTACTCGGAAACTATAAATGCTACAGTAACGAAATTTGGTAAGGATATGTGTTGTATGAACTGCTACAGGATTATGATTCTAAATTGTTAAAAAAAACCATTGGGGTGGGGGCCCTCCATACATGTAACTGAGGTATAGAACATTTTTTTTAGATGTATATAAGCGTGTGGGGTGTAAATAGAAAGGTCTTTGAAAATGATGTGAAGGTTTATGAATCACATTTTTATTTAAGCAAATCGTATTCGAGATATCAGCTCTCAAAGCCTGAAAAATCTATCCCCCCCCTCTATTTTTTAAACTACGTGATATAAAATTAAAAAAAAAATATAAGTTATGCACATTAATAAACTCTCTCAACGATTTTTGGTTTGATTAAATTATTTCCTATAGCTTTTGAGGTAGGTTCATTTAACTGTATTTTTAAAATAATAAATTGATAATGGTACGGAACCCTTCGCGCGCGAGTCCGACTCGCACTTGGCTGGTTTTTTATACTCAAAGGGCACGCTATTTTTATAATAGCATCATCATAATAGAAACATCTATTGATATTAAATAACTCTTCTCGTTAAATAGTTTTATGCCTCACAAAGCAAAACTGTCATTGAGTAACTCGTAATTAGTTATCTGCCAGTTCGTAATTGGTGTTTATGAAAAGGCGATGAAATTGAACAGAGGTATTTAAAGTTTCATTAATAAAGGAGCGAGTTAAGTGAACCATTTTCTAAGTCTCGTGGAAGTACAAAAGTAGCCTTAGTCGCAAAATGTCATAAAATGAAGTGTTTCAGCCAAAGCCAAAGTTTCTTCGTTTGGGGCGAGTGAGGTACCGGGAAGTTGCATGACGTGTGGTTGAAATAACCTGAAGGGTTTGGTTTAAATTACTTTTGCTATGTTTGGTAGAGATGTGAGATATAATGCTAAATATTATTTAGTCACTTTTTAGCTGGAAATATAAATACAAAATTATAATGAAAATATAACAAAATGTAAGGAAACGTAAAATGATTAAAGCTAATTTTAATCTGTGAGCATAAGGGCCTTATCATACTTGCGATTAGCAAGCGAGCTAAATTCGTTGCGAGCCTGTAACCAATTCGCCGCAAGTGCGTCGCGATTTCGTCGTGAGTGCGTAATGAATACGAAGTGTACTCGGTAGAAAATCGCTGAAAGTGATCTGTGTCTTGGACGAGGAAACACTTGTGTTAGCAACGAAATTGCGACGCACTCGCAGCGAATGGGTTACGGGCTCGCGACAAACTCTCTACACGCTTGCTTCGCTTTCAACTCGCTTGCAAATCGCAAGCGTGATAATACCCCCAGAATTTAGTAATTTTTTAGTTCCGTCACATAATCAATTCAACAAAATAATGTATGAAATAAAATTATGAAAACGGATAAAGTCGCGTATATTAATTAACTTCATTCCGACGTTTCGAACACTTTACAGGGTTCGTGGTCTGCGGGCCACTCAACTCGCCACGAGCCCAAGTGGGCAGACCACGAACCCTGTAAAGTGTTCGAAATATCGGAATGAAGTTAAACTTAATTAATATATGAGAGTTTATCCGTTTTCATAGTTTTATTTCATAAGTAGTCCTCGCGGTAACCGACAAAAATATTAAAATAATCTATTTTAATCTATTCTGTGTAATTACTAATTAATTAAATGTCACTTATTTGTACGAAGAATTTCAAGAATAGTAGCCTTGTCAATATTATCTTGCAATTCTGATTTGTTCTGAATCTCGTTATCGAAGTTTATAAAAGTCAGCTGTGAAAATAAAACTTCTAACAAGCCCTCACTCAAGTTAGCATTTTCTACCAAAAAAGTTGGTATAAAAGTGGCGATTCGATTTATTTTAGTCACACTTCCTGACACGAAGATGACAAAAGTTAGTATACCACAAAATATGCCACATTGTGTTATAAATTAATATCATGGGACATTTTTAAATTGACCTAGTCTCACCTGTAAGCTCAATTAAGGCTTGTGTTATGGGTATTAAGCGATGATACATGTACAACGTAATTTACTAACAAAAAAATTTCGCAGCGAAAAATATTTATTCAATAAATTGCAAACTTAATTTATTATTCAGATCAATATTTATGAGTAGAACATTGTCTAAGATATTTCTATAGATCCATCTTGGCGCATTCCTTGACCAAGTCTTTCATTCCAGCACATGGACCATTGTCTTCCCACTCCTTGCAGTCCTGGAAATAAAGATTGAATCCGATTAGATGGGAATGGTTTCACTATCACGTATTCCCATAAATATTTTTGTTGGTATAAACATGTCAATAATTTCTAATCCCAAATTATAAAGGGCAAGAAACAAAATGCAATATTTTCATACTCTGTAACATATCAGTAATAGGTGTCGTCTATAGGTGGATTTAGACCAAACGAGTAAATGCTCATTCTATCCCCCACTACGAAATCAACGAATATCGACGAATCACGTTTCGTGAAACGTACGATTTTTTTAGAGTGGGGGAGAAAGAGCATTCACTCGTTTGGTCCAAATCCACCTTTTTAAGTATCAAACATGTTAAAATCATACAAACTAACGTAATTAGTTCCATAAAAAGCATTTCTTCAACGTCCTATAAAACAGCTCATCAGACTATATAATACCGAAGTAATACAGATTACTATAAGGAAAAATGTAGATAAGTATAAATATTATATATTATATTGGTATAGTATTATTTGATTAAAATTGAATTAGACTGAAGTGCCGTCGTAGTCAACCTATAGGTATACGAGTAAAATAGTTTTTCCAAACTATGTATAATTACTATTTGTATCGTTATTTGTGTAATAAAAAAGAAGTTCTGTAGCGTGTACAGTATACTAAAGAAGATTGTGTAGAGAACGTAGACTGCATTACTTTATTTTTGTCAGTGAATAAAAGTCAGCAGTGTTATTCACTAAGGAAACCGCCTTGCTGTCAGCGCTGTGTCAGCGCTGCGGCAGCGTCGAGCCTAAAAATGGTATTCACTAATGTACTTCAAACGACACTAGTGCTCGGCGACGAATGCGGCGTCAACTGGAACTACACTGCGTCGAGAGTTTGACGTTTAATGTACGAACTTCGTATTCTCTAACGAAAAACAGCGACGAACTCGCCCAAAACCTCGCTCACATCCTCGATTCCTAATGTTAAATAAAACAGCTAGGATTTTAGACAAGGCTGTCTCGACGTCGAGCTCGTTGATGAACGCAGCGTCGAATGTGTAAATAAGAGAATAGCATAGCTGCTCATGAATCAGTTGCCACTGAGTTGTTGGCTTACACGCCCAACTAGCGAATTGCCTTTATAAAATAAATAAAAAAAGAAGTCTAAAGTCTACTTTCTGTAATTCTATTTCACCACTTGCATACATCATTTTATCGCGTTGAATCATCCCTTTACAGTACCTTATACAAAAATTTTATGCGTTAACACTAAGTAACCGAGATTTATAATTTTACTGCTTTTAAATGTAATCACACGCGGAAGGTATTAAAAATTAATAACTAACATTGAACAAGAACATAATTTAAATTTCATTTTATAATGTAAACAAAAACTGATATATTATTATCTGGTTCAACGCGTAAATGTAAAAAATATTGTAGTGAAGTATGACAACATGTAACTAGGTGGTAATAATGTTGTTAATAATTAAGGTCTCACCAGCAACAGTCGCCACCTCTAACCTAAAAGTTAATTAAATTCCGGATCATCTTGTAAAATCAGTTTTTTGATAATGTAGTTTACCATACACAACTTAACAAATTTTACTTATAGATTTCTAGAGAATATAATATATGTCGATAGATTGATGATAGATTACTTACAAGGACAATAGCAGTATGCATGCACATTTTCAATTTTGCCAACTGGCAAGCATCAGGTGGTCCGAATTTACTGATGTCTCCCTTCACGCAATTTTCTTTGATGGCTTCGACTAACGTAGGCGAGTCACTAAAGTCTTCTGTGATAAGTTTTTCCCATGCATCCATGTCGATTGTACCATCATCGGAGGCGAAGCCGCGTTTCTTCGCAATGCAAATTTCATGCTCGCACTAAACAAATAGTTGGTATTAAATAAAAACCGGTGCTTTATTTAACTAAGTGAGTACAATGTAAAATACAAATATAATAACTATTTTACTGAAATAAAATGATGGGATGGGATTTAATCCCATGTTTAATTATATCCCGACGTATATAACTCTGTATAGCGTTCGTGGCCATCCAGTGTCTGAGCTCGATTTCTTGAATGTACGTGATATTATCCATTTCCATCATTTTATTTTATGAATAAATGTCGCGTTAATCGGTTAACAGACAATATAGGTAAAGATATCACTAATTTTAATGTTATTCTTGTGTTTTTTGACAGGACGTCTGCGAAACAGGACATTCGTATAAGCAATGAATACTAATGAAAGTAAACACTTACAGAATGGGGACTGTGTGGAATGGTGAAACATTCTTTTAAATCGTCTTTATTCATTTTTGGCGGTGTCATTTGATTTTTACAGCAATGCATTGATCCCTGAAAATAACAACAAATGAGAGCTAAATCATGTTAATCTTTGTCTAAAGACAATCATTTAATCCTTTAGCATTGAATGCTACCAATTTAACAGAATAATGTTACTAATTTAACGGAATAAACATGAATTCGAGTTCTTAACAATGAACATGAGTTCGCGTAACAAGCAGTGAGCTCGCACGGATACATCAGTTAAACTTATGGGTCGATATAATTTTTAGGTAATCATTTTCAAAAATGATTCAATTATATTTTTAACTTACCGGATGAAAGAGTCTAAAACATTTTTTCTTATCATCGCCATCAGCCTGAAACCCAAAATATATTATGTTAACAATTATGAAATCACATGATTAAATTCGCTTTTAAATTTTTAAGTGATCTGCTCGTTGTCAAATACTCACCAAATGGTCTCAAATTGAGTTTAAGGAAAAGGGTGCATATTTCGGATGTATTTTTTTTTTCAAAATAAATTTAAATATAATTTGTTGAGAAGTGTCGGCGTATTATAAATTTGTTTTTTTCGTAACAGATGATAGGTACTTGTTTGTAATTTACTTTGCAGATATTATCGCCATTTAATTATTTAATAATTTATTCAATGAAATACAAATAAAATTAAACAAATATATGAAAAATACAAAAAATTACATTTTAGAATTAACACAAATTACTAAAATTAAATTTACATTCAATACACGGCTTCGCCATTTAAACCATTGGACTGTAAACTTAACGTTTTTGGATAGACCTTATAGGTACCTAATGCTAAAACGAGATGTATTAAATGGCTACTTATTCCTGAAGAACAGAATTAAAAACAGAATGAGCAGGTGGGGTATATAAGTTCCGATAATATTGTACTATAATAGATGTCTACAGAACTGAAAAGATATGTCTCATATCGTGACGGATTTGAATTAAGTATCTTACCATCACGGCAGTCAATACGACAGCCAACAATGTAATACGAATCATGTTTCCCGACAATCACCAAACACTGAATGATATTTGCTCGCGTGTAGTTTATATATAAAAGCCGCAAAAATGATGATTAATTCAACGAAGCATTTAATGCTAGACAGGAAAACTACAGCAACGCACAACAATAGCCGGGGTGTGATTATTCAGCTAATGTGTTTTTTTATTGTAAGATTACCCATTTGACAAAATCGTTTAGGTACGCACGGAAGTTGTTGTAGGTCCTAACTACTAAACTAGCAATGTTGATAGAATTCAGTACCTACTTTTAAAAATTGGCCAAGAGCAAGTCGGGCCTTGTTCGTGTAGCATTCCGTAGTTATTAAAAATACATATTTTTATTATGATACATACCGCCGGTTTAAAGGCAGAACCAACTATTTCGGTAAATCATCTTTTGGCAAATAGTGTTCTATGCCACTGACATAAAATACGATTTGTCAAAACCAACTTCAAGGAAATAGTTGGTTCTGCCTTTAACCCGACGATACATATGTTTTTTTTTAAATATTTTTCGGGCCCATGGATCAAAAGTTAGAGGAGCGACAATTTTTTTTTTCTGGAGCGGTTATTTCCAAAAGTTTTGACTACAATAAAACATTCTTTTGGGACCCTTATCACTTTTAAAAGACCTGGTCAACGATACCCCGAACTAAAGGGTTTCAGTAGAGCAGGTACACGAAAAAAATATTTTTTCTATGTGTTGTACTACCACTTTGTCGGCGTGATTAATATTTGTATCATACCTATAAGAATTTGCAAATTTGTAGTACTAACGGGTCACTTAGCTGTGCTGCGGACAGACAGACAGACAGCCAGACGGACAGACGGACATAACGAAATTATAAGGTTTCCTAGTTTACTACGGAACCCTAAAAGATTATACCTATTATGAGAGCGCTATATTATAGTGCCAGTTTGTCTGTTCGTGAAATGTGGCTCCGGTAGACAAGGTGTAAAAATGACCACTACATATTATTTATAATAATGAGGCTCAACTGATTATGTTTAGTCACGCTCGCCTTTTGCTTATCTAAGGTTGTGCAATATAGTTTTAATTTAGTAAGTATATAAATATGAAACATTACATTTATTAAGGGAATCCTCCGGAATCTGTTAATAATGTGTGTCCTTAAACTAAATGGAAATAAAAATAAATCTAAATAATGTATATTCAATTTAGGCACGTAAATAGTAGCAGTAGTAGTAAATGACTTTATTGTGCACAGAATATGCTACAAATAGTTATAAAGAAAGGACTATGGGCAGATTTGTATGGAGAGTGGACCAAAAACCAACAGAGCTAAAAGTGGTGTCATTAAATAGGTATTTACATTTATTTCATTTCATTCTATAGGCATTATGTTCAATTCCATTGCAAAACGGAGATATTTGTATTTTAGTCAGAGTAAATACTATGATGAATGATGTCTGGTCGACGGTGATTTACTTAGAGAGTGCTCGTGGTACGCCTTACTCATATAAAATTATCCAATGGAATTCAACTTTGCACCTATAGAATGAAATAAAGTACCTAAGCAGACCTTTTTAATGACGCTACTCCTAGCTCTGTTGGTTTTTGGTCCATTTTGACGCATAGTCCTTTAGGTACAAAGGCCAACTTATAGAAATAAGGGATCTCTTCCAGCAAACCTTTGAGAAATAGAGTCAAGATTCGAAAGTACTTGCACTAATGAATGTCAAAACTTAAACACAAAACTCTAGTGAGACTCGTTTCTACTGTACATTACGACATAAGTGCGAAAAACATGAAATCTGAAACGAGTGGCGATGTTTTAAAACACGACCGAAGGGAGTATTTAAATCTACACAAGTTACGAATGTCCTTTTTGCACGTGTCTCGTACGACGTTTTTTAGTACAGGTGGCCCTCCGAAGTTTTGGACCTGACGTAAAATGAGCTGCTCGCACTATCGCCTAAAAAAATCGCCATCTGTACTGAAAATTATATTCCACGCGGGTTAGTCATGATTTTAAGACGAAAAATGTTCGTAATGTTTCGCTCCGTATATGAGGAGCTTTTTAAAGAGCCAATCGAGATAAGTCTGCCCAATCGAGAAAGCGGCGCGGGCAGCGGGATAGGCGAGAAACTATCCTCATTTGTGTCAATATCATCAATGTCAAAGACAGAGGGGTTACACACTACACTCACTACGTCATCCGGTGACAGTTTGTCAATACTAGTCAACAAAGAAATGCCCAAGTCAGACTTATTTCAATAGCCCCCCGTTATTTCCGCTGCACTACTAACTTTTCTATTACTCTAGCACGGTTACCCAATCGAAACGAGTATGATGCGTCGCATCCGAATCTAATATAATGCTTCGTTACCGTAAAACCCCGGCTATCCCGTTTCTCCTATCTAATGCCCCTCACAGGAACATAAATATAATCATGTATATGTATACTAGGACTACACAAGGGTTCCATATCCTTCAGCGAACGTAACAGCTATCGTAGTTGCATATCGATACCTTTGGGTTCAATTGTCGTAAAGGACAAAATGCAGGTTTTCAGGAGAAGCAAAAAACTATTTTTTTTTTGGTAAACTGTCAATAACTTTTTTGTTTTTTGACCTATATTTGTGACGTGTATATGAAAACAATATAGATTGTTAGTATCTTTGACCTGGTGTAGCAATCGTAGTGATAAGCTAAACGGCTTAGAAGTTAGATGTTGTAAAGGACACGTCAAAATGCTATGTATGTCCTATAAACCCACGATTTTTTTGAGCAATTTGAGTTGATAGGGTCGTAAATGACGGTCTTAGATAATTTTCTTACAAATTTGGGGCGTAAATGTAGGCAAAATGGCGACTGTTTTCCGCTTATTTTGCTCAAAACACATTTAAAACATTTATTTAAACGTAGGAAATATGGAGAATGAAAGCCGGATTAGAGTTGTAGTATATTTTCTCTAAACATTTTACTCATAACAAAGAACTAGACAACTTATAAGTATGGAAACACTGTATGTTTCAAAACTATATAACATATTTGCAACAATTTTAACCTCCTGAGGCTTGGTGACGTCACTTACTTCAACTGAATTTTAACTTTGACACTCTATCTATAAACTCAAAATGTTATGTAATATATATATGACGTAGGGCCTCACGAGGTTAAACTTATTGTTTCAGTGCTGCGCTGTCTCAATAGTAATTTAAACGTATTAAGTATTAGTAGTTATCCCGTGACAACCAGAGTCTTTCGCAGTCGATTTTTTCTATGGTAAGCACATCTGTTACGACATTGTGGTATTAAGTATTACTACTAGCAGGGGAACACTTTCGTAGTTAAGTGTCATCATCAGCCTATATCAGTCCACTGCTGAACAACGGCTTCTCCTTAGCCTATGCGTATGAACGCATTAGGAGGTAAATGCTCATAATCGCTAAGCTGGGCAAGTGGGTTAGCGATCGCAGTACTTGTGTCCACTATCATGATGCTGCTGCCCATCATCAATCTTCGATAAATAAATGGTCAGTGACACTTAAAACCCTTAGCCAACTCTTACCACGAAATAGTTGGGGTGGTTACAAATGTATTCTTACTACCATCTTCACACGGCAACGTGGCACGGTTTCGTAGCTATGTGTATACAACAAACACTAGGTAATGGTAATAGTAAAGTTTAATGTAATTGTTCAAGTAATTAATGCTTGTGTGATGTGACACAGGTAGTAATTGTAAGACTTTACAATAAAGAAGAACTAGGAATACCTACGAGTTAAGTTCCCCGGTACTGAAGGCACAGATTGTACCTATTTCTAGAATTTAACTTCTAGATACGACTATAATGTCTTCAGATATTATTTTATTTCTACTGAAGTTTCAGAATTACTGTCACATATATCTATAAGCCATGTAGCTGATTACAGTTAACTGTTTACCTTTAGTGTATTTTATTTACATAAATACTACGAAAGCAGTCCCCTCTTAGATTTAAATTTGTGTGGATTATATTGATTTGACATGAATGACTATTAATATATTTCCCATATTTTTTTTGTATATGTACAAACAAATTTATAGTAATAAACAACAACAAAAATGACTTCGGTCCTTTACCACCCGGATCATTCAATAGTAATTGTATAAGAAATATAAGAATACATTTTTCGTGCCGGTCGTAAAGGACGACGAAGAAAAAACTTGTTCTTTAAGCCCAAGTTGGCCATAGAACTACAGAAAGTAATCGTAAAAAAATAAGGGCGTAAAGGACAACACATAACTTATTAGGTCACTTACGACACTATCTTTATTTATCCATTTCCTTTACGACACAGATAATTATTTATAATAAATGACTTGATATTTACGCCCCATTTGCTAAGCTGTTTTTGCAAGTCCATAGTAGAAAATCTTGGTCGTAAAGGCAACTTTGTAAGAGATATCGAAACTTTAACTATACAGATCGATAGCACTTGAAATTCTGAACAAAACTGTATATATAACTCATTTTCGCCAAAATGTCCTTTACGACAATTGAACCCAAAGGTATCGATATGAGGCCGCAAATTCTTCTTAATGCAACGCACTTACGACGTAGTATGTGTCCAATTTTATCCATTACTCCTTTAATATAGGGTAGGTATATAGGTATCCTGCCGATTTTCCCCTTAGTAGGACGGGAAGACGCTGATACGTTCGCTACACGATAACATTGCCAGTCTTAACTCTAGGCCTACTACTGCGGATCACAGACACTTACGGCTCCATTAAACAATATCTTGAGAACAGCAGACGGCAAGTGCAAATGGCAAGGATGATGATGCGAATCTGCCCTTAGGTAACGGTCTGTGTGCGGTGGCATTCGGTACACTGTGGTGTGCAATCCCGCAAGGTCTGCGTATGACCAACACATCCAGGAATGGCAGTTTTCCATCATTGCCTTCCTCCACTGTTAACTGGAGATTATGATGGATAGGTACTGTTGAGGTGTTCCAAGAATCCCATGAGGTTATTTTTCGATATAATTGCTTGTAGGGGTGGATACAATAGTAAATACATCATTACTACGAACAAATAAAACATGGAAGCCGCACGCCATACTAAAATGCCTTTCAAATACGATCCTGAATTTTAGTTGACAAGTGTCACCCCCTTCTTCAATGCATCATGGCAATGTCAACCAATAAAAACTTAAACCGCCATTTAAAAAAATAGTTGTGATTGATCCTTCAAAGTTGTGGTTGGCTACTTTCTATAAAAATGTGTCAAAGATGTTGCGCCGAAATATGCGCGGTGTTAAAAAAAGCGCTATGTCCTGCCCATCTCGGCACAATTGAACAATTGGTTTTGGGAGCATTTTTGAACTGGCTTTAGACGTCCATGTTATATATGGTCGCAGCATCAGAACAAATCGCCACAAATATCTAGAGACCTAGAAGCTATAAGAGAGAGAAAGAGACAGAGAGCTAGAAGAAGCTTTAAATAGCGCGCTGATTGTTTTCAAACCGTTCCTTAAAGATATTGGCGGTAACAGGAGCCAACGGCGAACCCATAGCCACCCTGTTAACTTGAACGTAAGGCGGTTTTATACAAAATACTATGTAATTCTCATGTTGTTTTTTCTAATATTTTTGTCACTCACGACTGAAAAGTTAGAGGGTGGTGGATACATTTTTTTTTAATTCTGGAGCAGCTAAGTATCTCCGAAAATATTTATACTTCGGAAAAATACTTTATTTTAGGACCCTTATTCCTTTTAAAAGACCTGTTTAACGATAACCCATACTATAGGATTTCAATGAAATAAAAAAATCGTCCGTGTCAGTCCGCTTTAATAACGCAGTGGCAGTTATGGCTATTGGTAGGTAGTGATATTTCTCTATATACTACTTAAATTTCTAACGTTAGTTTCGATAGCAACAGAAACGTGTATTTTCCTTTTGGTGGCGATTTTTGCTGCTGTGCCTGTTTTGACGGTATATCTAAGATAGAATGCCATAAATATAGTAGTGCTTATTGCATAATATTTGCCGTAAGAGTGTGACAAGCTTGGTGGACCTCGTACCCATGGTATTAGCCAACAGCATTCCTCGGCGTGCAATGTGATTAACTGAATGGTGCATAGGAAACCTACCCGGCGCTCTTGGCAGTTGAGCAGAGTTGGGCAAACAGTAATCCGATTACTCCTTCCCACTTCCCCAAAAATTGATGCTCATTCAGAAATCTTCATTAAGTATATGTCGCAGGTAAATTTTTTCTGAAGTTTATGAACAAAGCGATGTAAACTCGGCGTACAGCGCTTTCATAGACATATTTCAATTAATATATAATCTTTGTATACCCATTGAGCAAATCAAGAAAACATTTAAAAAGAGACCAAACTGGAAGTCTCCTGGAATTATGAAATCTAGTAGGGACTAAACGTAAAATGTATATATGTTTGCAAAAACGTAAAAGCAGCGCAAATGTCGCTGACTACAAAATTTACTGTAAACTTTTAAAACGAGTCATACGGAAGTCAAAAATAATATCAAACGATAATTACATAAAAAATAGTGCAAACAAAACTAAGGCCACATGGGAACTCATAAAAGAGCATACATCATGTACAAATAGCATTTGTTCAACAGTAGAGAAACTAAATATAAATGGTAATATAAGTACTGATCCACTATATATAGCAGAAGCCTTTAGTACGTATTTTACTAGTCATAATTTAAACAGTTTATTTAGTCCCACAGAATATAAGTCAATAGCAAGTAAAGCATATTCAAGCATGTTCATTGTAACGGTCGATGCAGATGAAATGAAGAAAATTATTAAAACTATGAAAAATAAAAAAAGCTCTGGTCATGATGGAATTCCAATGAAAGTAATCAAATTATGTATTGACTATATTATAAATCCTTTAGTTTATATAATAAACATAATGTTATCTACTAGTGAATTTCCAGATGCATTAAAAAAAGCACTGATTAAACCACTTCATAAAAAGGGTCCTAAAGATAGCATAAATAATTATAGACCTATAGCCCTATTGCCATGTTTTTCAAAAATATTTGAAAAAGTTATTTTTAATAGATTGAATATGTTTTTAAGCAAAAACAGCCTTTTAAACCCAAACCAATTTGGATTTCAGAAGGAAAAGTCCACATCTCTAGCTATATTTAAAATGTTTAAAGAGATTTGGGACACAGTTAATAGTAAAAAGCCTTGTGTCGCTCTGATGATAGATATGTCCAAGGCATTTGACTGTGTGGTTCATGAAATTCTTCTTAAACAGTTGGACAATATTGGAATACGAGGCCATGCATTAAAACTTTTCGAAAATTACTTAAAAAATAGGCAGCAATCAACAATGATTGTTCATTACAATAAAAAACAGAAAACCTTGGACTCGACTCAATCAGCCTTTAAAGTTACAAATGTCGGTGTTCCGCAGGGGAGTGTCCTGGGCCCACTCTTGTTCTTGATATACTTAAATGAGCTTCCCAAAGTAGTTGATAATCATTGTGTTCTGTTTGCAGATGATGCAACAATACTTTTCTCAGGCGAAAAAACGAACGTTGCCTATATGGAACAAACCATAAATGAAAGCTTAAATAAGATCGTTCGCTGGCTCAAAACTTTGAATCTGCAAGTTAATCTAACAAAAACTAAAATTATTAGTTTCAGAAACTATAAAACACCTCCCTTAAATATAGCAATAGTAGAAAATGGAAATTTGATTTAAGAAGTAAATAGTATTTCGTTTTTAGGTGTAACAATTGGACACCTTTTTAAACTGGAAGTCTCATATCACTAAAATAAATAAAATTATCTCTTCTCAATGCTATGCCCTGTCGATCCTTTCAGGAACCTGCTCTGAAGAAGTCGTTAGAAATTCCTACTATGGAAATGTGTTTCCGTTGCTTACCTATGGTATTATTTTCTGGGGAAATTCGGTAGAGATTCACAGTACATTTGTTCTACAAAAACGATGCTTGCGTACAATATATCGCATGCCTACCGAACAATCCCTGCGATGTGTATTCAGGCAAAAGCGGTTCCTGACTCTCACCGCGATTTATATTCTGGAGCTTTGTACATTTGTAGAGAGGAATTCCAACTACTTCACGAAAAAGTCCTCACAAAGAGATAACGTACGAGAACAATATAAGTACAATCTGGTTTGTCCAAAATCAAATAACTCAATGTACTACAGAAGCGCATTTAATACTGCAATACGTGTGTTCAATGCTCTACCTGTAGAAATTAAAATACTAGAGGGAAATCATTTTAGAATTAAGTTAAAAAATTGGTTGATGGAAAATGTATTTTATACTCTAAATGAGTTTTTTGTAAGATAGATTTAAGAATTGTATTGTATGCCCGTAACGGGTTACTGTTGATACTAATTATCACAATGTATACCATCTTTTGTACACAGTTTACAATAAATAAATACTTTACTTTACTTTACTTTACTACTTTTTTATGTGTACTTTTTTAACACTTTCATTGCGGACGAGTGCTACGCGCTACGCTCGTAACCGATCCCGTGATTTTTTCGCTTTGTAGCGAAAATGGACCTCCCACAGAGAACTCCCCTAGGGAGTTCCCCGCGCTCAAAGTGTTAATCTAGATTACAAAGTACATAAGATATCAAATTACTTTTTTCCCAACTGTGCAGTTGAGCCCGTAATTTTTCCTCGAATTTCACTCCGCTAATGCAACGCTATTTTTTTAAAGCTTCTACCTAGACAGCCGTGGAGCAGTTATTCGTCAGGAGTCATTGTGGAGCAAGTGGAGCAGTGCAACTAGTCATGGAGACGGCAAGACACGAAACTAGGCACACACACTAGGGTTCAGGTTTGGTGTCAGAAATCAATATGCAAGAATAATAATTATTTATTTGTGTAGCGTACAGTTTCAAAACGATGATTTATGTTTTTCATTAATTGTTCTCCTTATTTATCAATTTTCGTGCACTCGGCGACCAGGTCCTTGATGCCAGCACACGGGCCATTGTCGTCCCATTCCTTGCAGTCCTGTTAATGAAAACATAATTTAAGATAAATGGGAAAATTTGACGCCCTCTGTAGCTCTGTCGGTAGTGAAACTGCCTACAAAGTGCTGGAGGTTCCGGGTTGAGTCCCGGCGAGGGCATTTCGTCGCTGTTTCTACAAAAGTCTTATTTTCCTACAAATTGCTACTTTACACAAAAAACTGTTTATTTTGAATCTTATTCACCCAAAGTAAGCCAATATTACATTTTCATAAATATGTTCAATTTAAAGTATTTTAAAATTTAACAAAAGAAAAGGTAGGTGAATTATACTTACTAGAATAATGGCCCTATGCAAGCACATCTTCAATTTGACCAACTGGCAAGCATCAGGAGGTCCGTATTTGCTGACATCACCTTTTACGCAGTCCTCTTTAATGGCTTGTACAATCGTAGGAGACTCTTTAAAATCTTCCGCAACAACCTTTTCCCATGCATCCATGTCAACTGTGCCATCGTCGGCGGCGTAGCCGCGTTTCTTTCCGATGCAAATGTCATGGTCACACTAGAAAAAAAAACATTAAAATAAATTATACTTGATTCATGACTTATTACTAGTTTGTTTAATATTTCTACACTTTGGAAAATGATATGATATATTGTAGTTATGGTGAAAACTGGTAAATCAGTTAGAACATCTGGGTCGTGGAGCAGGAGTGAACAGGGTCTAGGGACGGTCACGCAGAGCACCTTTCGCTATGGAAACATCGAGAAAAAATAAAAAAAAATCTCCCACCTATGAGTTCATATTGATACTAAACTAACAATCAAGGCTCAATAAACTTATGGTTAGGAGACTCTTTTCATTCTTTGTGGTCTCCATAGTGAAAGTTGCCCAGTGTGGCCGTCCCTAGTTAAGTACCCTGTTCACTCCTGCTCCTCGACATCTACAGATATCACCCTGTTTTTATTTATATATAACATTAGAATAAAACATTGTAATAGCACCATGAACTAAAGAGAATGTAAACAATTTACAAATTAAAAAATGATTACATGAGAGAAGCATTTTGCAACGGAAAATACAAATAATGTGACACACTTACTGAATGGCGCCCGTGTGGAATCTTGAAGCATTCCTTTAATTCGTCTTTGTCTACTTTTGGCGAAGGAGGTTCATTTTTACAGCAATGCATAGAACCCTAAAAACAGTATAATTAGAAATAGTGAGAATATTTGCAATAGAAGCATGTATTGACATGAAAATGTACATGCAGGTTTGTAAATTTGATCTAATGGGTCAATATAAATAAACGAAAACAGCTATTTACACAATGTTACAACAATGTTAGGCTAGCTTACCGGGTGTAACATCCTGAAACATTTCTTCTTGTCATCATCATCGGCCTAAAATCAAGAATAAAATAAATATGTCTACTCGTATTAAAGTACAATCATTAGCGGCACGGAATGGTTTATCCCAACACGGAATGGTTTATTTAACATTAAAGTGTATATTATTTGATTTTATTACCAACACGGCAGTCAATGCAGTAGCTAACACTATGATACGGAGCATTTTCCTGGCGTAGGTATATCTGAACACTGAACAATATTAGAGCAAGTGATCTCTTTTTATATTAAAAATCGTGAAAATGAGGAATAATTTAACACATTCATGGCCATCGTGTGATTATTCTCGTAATGTGTATTTTTCACGAGTATGAAAAAACACGATTAGGTACACTTATTCTATTTGACAGATCACTTTTAAACGTGCGGAAGTCATCATAAATTGTTGCTTAAGAGTCCGGTAACGATTTGAAAGTGAAAATTGTTAATAACAGAACTATGTAACAACATAAAGCATATAAACTGCATAAGTTAAGATAGTATGAACTATTGGTATTGCAAAAAAAAGGCTTGACAGATATAATACCCATTAATGTTTAGTAAGTATCCTAAAACAAGATTCTCAGGGAACTTGTTTTGTGAGGAGTTTGATTCTTTACTTAATACTCTAATTTTCGTCAGTCTCTTGGTAGTAGTGACCTTGCCTACGAAGCTGGAGGTTCCGGATTCGAATCCCGGCGAGGGCATTATTTGTGTATTTATTTATCACAAATATTTGTTCCTTGGTCATGGCTGTCTATGTATTTAAGTATATATGTGTATCTATCTATTATATATATCGTTGCCTACTACCCACTTCACAAGCCTTAATTGAGCTTGACTAGGTCGATTTGTGTAAGATGTCCCAAGATATTTAATTACCTTATTCATTATTACTTTTACTTTTACTATTACCTATTTAATTTTACATAAGTTGCCTGTTACCTAATATCTTTTGTCAATTTCGAAAATAAAAATATTTTCTTTTTATACATACACCACGTGTACGTGACAGAACCATAAGAATAACATAAAAGACAGCACGTTTCAAAATAAGTAACATTGGGATGTACCTAATAAAGATTGAAATACCTTTGTTCGGTTCGGACAAATGGGCGTCATTGCTCGCAATAATATGGACATCACCCCAAAGTTGATTAAATTGTTAGTCAATTAATCGTTCTCTGAATATTACGTTTTTGATACCGATAACTATGAGAAAATCTCGGTAAATAGTCGCTTCAAGGTTTCGAAATTCAATTAAAAAAAAATACAATCGAGACATTAATCATTTAATCAATTTTAGAGACCTATCGTCAATTATAGACGACGGAAAAACAAAGGTTTTGGCTGTCAACTTCTTATTTTATTTACATATTTTATAAATTTGAACGGTACCTGCAGCTAAAATAAATATGATGGATACATCTGTGTGAATATATTATATTATGTAATGTTACAATGTGAGATTCCCTGATGACATCGGCATCTATTATAAAAACGAACATAATATACAATAATGAGCATCTGTCTAGTTTTTTTGCATCACGGCCGGCTATTTATTTTAAAACATTTTCTATAGGGTAGGTATGTACGATAATAATAACAGGCAAGGTATTAAAATGAACCATTTACATGCGAATCTCGGATAACTATAGGTATTTAAAATGAGCGAATATTGCACAATTTGATGAAAGGTTTCAGAATACATAAAAAGAATAGTAAAATGAACAAAAAAAATTGGATGCGATACCACTCTGCTCACCTGATTCGGAGGTTCCCCAAGATTATGAAGAAAATAAAAAAAATCTAATTTTGGCTATGACACAGAATTCGTAACGAAGCTGAACTTTGCCGTTTTCAGCCTGCCTCGGCACGATAACAGGATGATGTCATAAAATCAAATTTCAGGTTTCACGAATACGACGTCGTTCCGTCGAATGATAAAGGTTATTCGAGTTTAGATGCGCATTACCTTAATATGGTTTTGCCTTCATTAGCGGCATAGTGGCCTCAACTAGGGAGCTAATAGTTGCTTTTCATTATACCATGTAGAACTGTTCATGACGGTTAATTGCTACATTAATAACGTTACTATTGTTTGACGCATTAACGGGTTTCTTAGGGCTAGATTAAGGAAGAGAATAAGTTAGAAAAATTATATTATATCCTTTGTGAAAAAAACTAACGCATCTTGATCTTTTTATACAATGAAAAAACAGAGCAAACCTCAAATTTATCAGATCTAGATCCTACTTTTTCTCATATATGCGCTTGAGTCTTACATTATTATCATACAATTAGGCCTATAAAGAACCTGGCGTTCACCATATCCTTAGCTGTGAACTGTGAACAATAAATAAATAATGGAATTCATCGAAACTCACGACGCAATTGTTATTTTTAACATAGTTTTCGACACGCTTAATTGGTAAGTTGCATAAATATTTAACAATTTTTTATAGTATTTTATGCAACCCTTGTTTGAGAGAGGTCAAAAAAGGTGAGTGGCGTGTGTAACAATTTGAGGCGAAGCCACGAAAAAAAGACGCCACGAGCATTTTTGTACTCAGTTAAACAATGATGCATACAATACTTTTTCTACGACCACACACTTATTTTCAAATAAAATTGTAAATTTGAGAAATATTCTTGGTCATACACAATTATATTAATGGGCGCGAGACGTCGAAATTAAAAAAAAAAGCTCCTCTATGGTTTATCTGTTCATCAGAAATGACATTTAAAATTAGGTTGGCAGCCATGTATTTCATTAAGTTTTGTATACACGAGGTGAGTACAAGACTTAATGAAATATGAAATAAGTAAATTATAAGATTTAAGTTTTGTTTTTTCAGTACATGAAATGAAAATATATAAGTTAAACCATAGATTATCTTAAATAAGAATTAAATATTCCTGTAACTATTTTCAAAAGAGAATTAATAAACTACGATGGCATTTCGAACATTCTGATTCAAATTATGGTCAAAATTAAATTAAGATCAAAGTGAATTCGTAATAACTGCCTATGATCGCGCAGCATACCTT
>JALPQI010022982.1:0-21854 GCA_025490895.1 Thaumatotibia leucotreta
TTTCTTAAAACGTATGCCACTAGTTGGCGCCACTTAGCCGTAAGGTCCCGCTAAGAAACACAATTATCTAGCCCCAAAGAAAGACTAAGTAAATGTTTTTTTTTTTTTTTTTAATAAAGTTTAAATTTTTTTATGTATTTTTTTTAACTCATACAAAATATTTAAACCAGAAACTATAAACATAGAATTTAGACAAGTTTCTGGACCTGCTCCCGCCCTGGTGATTTCAGAAAACTCTCATTATAACATGTTTTATGGACTTATCATTCCTTAAATAAAGCATACCTAACAATTTTGGTATGATGGCTTCTTTATAATTAAATTAATCAGTCTACACAAGTATCACATGAGCGTCATTATTAAACTAAACTTAATTTACTTGCTGGTTGACATGACATTGGATGATTACCAAATATGGTGGGTAGTACGTCAGAATGTAATCACTTATGCGCGTACCCTTGCCTGAAACAACAGCTTAACCCCTCGTATGCTTAGACACGGATCCGTGCGTGGGAATTTCAATCTATTGTTTTAATTGTCAAGGTCACTTTTTCAGTAACGTAATTTGACAGGAAGCAGCAAGTAAATATTATTTGACCGACTCTTATCTTACTTACGACCTTTTGCTGATTATCTAGTAAGTGTTGACGCAAAACAAAAGGTCGTATGTAAGATAACAGTCGATCAAACAATATTTCCCGAACTATACTTATTGCAGATTTTCTTTTTCAATTATTTTTTTGCGAAAACAGCGGCTTCAAAGGGTCGATCAATGTTTTGAGAGGGTGGCCTGACCCGCTTGTGCTAGGAGTACTACAGTTATGTATTGAGCATTTTTTATCGCATGTCGCTGGTTCATTCATATACTTAGCATATACAGGGTGTATTCGTTGATAACCAGGGTCGCGTTTTATAAAGTTACAATTTACAATTTCGCTGTTTGCCTCTCTTTCTAGCCAATCTGTGCGTGCGTTAGAGAGGCAAACAGCGAAATTGTAAATTGTAGCTTTATAAAACGCGACCCAGGTCATAGTTCCGCAAATACAACAGATAGATAGCAGAATACTTAAAACTGATATCGGAAGTATGCGTTAAGATGCGTTCAAACTAAAAGAGCATTCGCTGTTCTAACCTCCCACTCTAAGAAATTCGATCGGTACACAAAACGTGATTGGTTGATTTCGTAGAACGGGCGCTAGAACAGCGAATGCTCTTTTAGTTTAAACGCACCTTTATAGGTAGGTACTTTATTTTATTTATAACTTTATCACCAAGGGTGGATTTTACACCGTTTCAACCGCCGTTACCACCATGCACAAACCAAATGTCCCTATAACTATATTCAAATGCTATTTTTTGGCTATGAAGTCAGAATTGCGGAGTTTTACACTAGGTAAGTATATTTATAGACAAATATATCAGTTACAAAGTAATTTAGGCGAAGTAGTTTAGACATTAATATATAATAAGTAAACTGTTCGTTTTAAGGATATTGGATGCAAATAAAGATCTCTTTCTGTCTCTCTAAAAATATTCGAATCCCAAACACTTCTGGATAACTAAGCCTGTTCCCAAGTAAAACTCTGCAATATCTATAGGTACCTATATTGAAAAAAATAAATGCAATCCCGCTGCCAGTCTTGGGAAGCAGAATAAGCCCCTTAGGGGATTTTTTAAATACATTTTTTTTTTCAGAAATACTAGACGTACCTAGATTAGGTAGTGACATAGTTAGACATTTCAAAAAAATGTCGATCCTTCTGAAAAACTTTCAAAAACCTCCTAGGTAGGTCCCCAGAGTCCGATTCCCAAAACCTCACAGGCAACGGATATGCACTAATTTTTTGGCCACCTTGTATAATACTAAACACAGTCGCAATATCGAGCAAAGAATATCGAGCCTCATGACGATTTAGCTTCGTTTCTGATACCCAGTCATCAACCCTAAGGGTGCGGCCCACTGACGCGGAGCGGTGCAAAATAGATCAATTACATTCTTCAAATTCAATTTTAAAACGCTGTGATGCGGTCTCATTGGCCGAGCTCCCCTCCGATTCCTCTTCCTCCGGCCAAAAAATTGGCCGAGCTCTGGGTCTGTGAAGCGGCACCCTTATCCTTTTTATTAAGTAGGTACAGTCAAGGGCATAAATATGTATACAGTTTTTTATCTTATGCCGTAAAAATAAGGTGCAAAAGTGAATACATATTTTTGCCCTTGACTGTACCTGCTTACCATCTAATAACTTTTTAGTAAGATATACAGTGTGTAAGTCTAATACGGGCGAACAATTAAACCAGGCATAGGGTTCATTAGTGTAATCATGGATTACAAGGTTTTTTTTAAGTTACTCTTAATTATGACCCTACAGAATTTTTTTAAGATTATCGGAGCAGCAATGTAGGTACGAACATTTGTTATTGTTGATATGGCAGTTATGTCATCTGCTTTTGAAATTAGCTGTCAACGAGTGTTTAACTCGCGTATGTTGCTCTACATTGCGCGCCGAATTATTTTGTATAGAAAAATTTGTTGTTCTTGTTTGAAGTAAAAGTTATTTGAATGTACTTATTATATCGTAAACTTACACCCGTTAAGAGCTTCGCCCGTATTAGACTTACACCCTGTATATTGGGAAGGCCTATGTCCAGCAGTGGACGACTATGGGCTGATGATGATGATGATGATGATGAAGGTATATCTACGTATTCTACGTGGTCATCGATTTCAGTTTCGCAATTTTGAGGATCTTTTCCATCGATTATTTTAAATATATTTTTATGGCAGCTTATGAAATGGTAACTAAATATTATCAGCGCTTGCGACAATAATCAACTTACGTATGGGATTTGGCCGTTGTGACGGCAGTAAGAATACATATCTGTCACCACCCCATCTCTTCCCGCGGGTGTCGTAAGAGCCGACTAAGGGATTGAAGTATTCACTGACCATTCTTTGATAAAAGACTGATGATGGGCAGCAGCGTTATCATAGTGGAAACATTACTGCGATCGCCAACCCGCGATTATGGACACCTCCTAATGTGTCTATAGGTACGCATAGTTAATAGGAGAGGCCTACGTCCAGCAGTGGATTGAGATAGTCTGATGCTCTGATGTGATGATGTGTACGGGATTTAGTCATCAGCCAAGAGATATTGTGGAGTTCATAGCTACGAATTTTCACCCTTTAATACAAAGGGTGGAAAGGGACGACGTTCCTTCCCGCTACCGACCGAGTCTACCAACCATTACGATGAACTTTCAGTCTGGGACGAACATCGAAAGCATACATGAAATTGACTTTTCCATACTATTGAACTCTAACTAATCAATCACTCACATTGTATGGGGCGTTAATTTTTTTTAATATTTCTATGTTGGTTGGTACTATACTGAAAGTTCATCGTAATGTTTGGTAGACTCGGTCGGTAGTGGGAAGGAACGTCGTCCCTTTAAACCCTGTAGAAAAGGCGAGGAAAATGTACACATTCATTAAACTCGACTGTAGAAAGTAAAGATGTGAGGCAGCAAGACAGTCGGGACACCCCCTTACATCACACATGCCTTTAATTTCTGAACAAATCCTAAAGGTGCATTTAGACCAAACGAGCATTCGCTCATTCTATCCCCCATTCTACGAAATTCGTTCGCTACACAAAACGTAATTCGTCGAAATTCGTTGATTTCGTAAAGTGGGGGATAGAATGAGCGAATGCTCGCTTGGTCTAAATCCACCTTAACAAATTAAACTGCCCATTCTTCGTAAAATGGAGCAATGTTCAGTTAAGTGATGAACTATTGTTCAGTTGTATTGGTTGCATTGAATTTAAGGTTTAAAGGCTTACAAGAAAATAACGTTAAAAATACTCAAAAATGTACTAATCTGTCTACAATAGGGGAAATAAGTTTCAAACATACGGATTGAGCATTTGAACTTAACACACATCTATGGTTTATATCTAAAACAGGCAAGACCAGAACAATGTCACTAAAACATTTAGGAGGTACTCAAACTATTTACTCAGAAGACAAATTCCAGTTTTCTCAATACACGTACTCCGATCAGGTTTCGAGATAATCATGTTATCTACACTAAACATTTGAATTCTAATTACATTGTTTAACTAAATACACATACGCTACAATAAACATGTACTTAATTACATGCTTATTGTAGCGTAATAGTGTTGAACAAAAAAAAACAGTATCTAGCTTAGACACAGTTTCTACTTGTATTCTTACATATTAGATAGGTATATATTTAATAGTTCTTCTGTGAGAGATTTTGCGTGATGCCTTAAGCCCCATGTAGACGGTACCAAAACTAGCATGCTATTTGCATTACAACGGGTATTTAACTAACGACTGAATTCATTTCATGTCAATAGTCAAAAATGTAACAAAATATCGCCTAAACGTTCTCGTCTGAATGGGGTGTAGGTACTACTATAACACATTACTACATTCGTCAATAAAATTAGTAGGGTGGTTATACCGGTTGGCGGACAGTTAAGGGAGTTGCCGACTTTCAACTCTAAAAAATATATATTTTAGGCGAAAAATTATACTGATTTGTGTGTCAATATGTCAGAAATATAGTCTATTTATGGAAAACAACTGAAAATCTGGTGCCTCGCACGTCTTTATTTTTTAAATTGGACTTAAGTACAAAAATAGCCGAAACACCGGTTGGCGGACAGTTTTTTTAGTTGGCGGACACTACGTGCCAGTTGGCGGACACCCGGTATTTGGGCATAATATCTCAAATAAAACAACATATATCATTAGATATTAATAATTTATTAGGGTTTATATATATATTCGACTTCTTATATGATAAACAATAGTAATCATTATCAATTTTTAATGGCTTCTTCACCCTTAGTACCCAATATAGGCTGTGGTCCTGATGGTTGTAGTTCATCTTTAGTTACGTTTTCCGGTGAGGCGATCATGCGATGTTGAATGAGGGATTCCAAAAGTTTTAGTTGTTTCTCTTATTCCTTTGCCTTGTATTCGAATCGCGTCTAGTGCTTTCACTAAATCTGCATCGGTATATTTACCCCTATCGTTATTTTTGGCGGCATCTAGAAAATATAAAAATAAATAAAGACACGGTTTTAAATAAATAACACTTACAATGTGGCCTAACTTAAACCTTTCTAGATTAGAACTTTGCAGACATTTAATTTTGCGCACCTAATTAAATGGGTTTAACAAAAGGCCACAAAGATAACAATGCCATTCATCGGCAGATGGCAGAAGCTCTCAACTACAATATATTTATATCTTACATTTTAAAACTAAAGTAATTTGAAAAAAAAATCACATGTGTATGGAATGGAATTTTCTTATTATACCACGTGCAGAAGGCCGTTTAACAAACATACTACCTAATAGAATCATCGTGGTTAACATTACAGTCTTTTTAACACAAACTAATCACTCTTAGTCTTATGTCTTATGTCTTAGGTTCTTAATATTCACACGTGTCCGGATAACTGAATGCACAATTTCGTCGTTTCAGTTAACCGGACACCTGTTTTACGACTATCTTTACACCAATTTTACAAGACTTTGCAGACAAATTATGTGGTCGCCAACTAAAAAATAGCTTATACAATTATCTAAACATATTGAACACGTCCATTCATTACTTTTTACAAAAAGTGAAAATCAAAATTATCTAAGGTGATTCAGTTGGCGACAACCTGTCCGCCAACCGGTGTAACTTCAAAAACTGAACACCGGTTACGCGGACAGTCGATATTTTATAAATTTAGTAAGTATAATTTAAAAAAGTCTATGTAATAACCTTAAGCAACTCATAATTCGTCTAAATAAATGCATAACACAAAAGTACAATAAATAAAAATGCCACACTTACGTTTATGCTCCGAGCGGAATCCTTATTTTTTTCGTAAGCTTATCGCACTTCCACTCACCACCGTGTATTAGTGTAAACTAACCGGCTTATATCTGGATAAGGGCGACATCCGTTGTTTTAATTTTGGTGCAGTTTTGTCACTCATCTACCTGAGAACCGCATTCCACGTTCATATTGTTATTACATATTGTATGGTTCTTATTTATTTGATTTTAGTAAACATTGTCGGCAAAGTGTCCGCCAACCGGTACTGTCCGGGTAACCGGTATAATCACCCTAATCTATAAGTTAGCCTAATGGCTACGTTGGGTCAATCTGTGCCTAACTGAGCTACTAAAGTTACGGAACTGGAGTAGAACCCTATCTCTCTCATTCTCATTCATTGTAATAAGGCTTACAAATATGTTCTGTTACGTGTATTGAGGTTGGACTAGTAACTGATAACTATGTTAGTTCATTGAAAACAATACAATATTGCAGTAAACATCACTAAGTAGGTACTATGGTAAATTATAGGGCTTCTTCAAGACATAAAATTCATGTTTTATACAATGATAGGCAAATTTCATAAAAAATGCCAGTCAGTATGTAATTCAAATTTACTATGTAAGTATTGTGAAATATATTTTCTCAAAACTAGAGAAAAACTTGTAATTGTAAGAAATAAATTAATCAAACGGTCAAATAAAAAATTAAAATAATTTTACATACACATGAAATCCATGCTGATAGAAAAATTAAAACAATATCATACATAATTATAAATGCCATCATGCCACATCGGCAATTATTGTATTTTACAAGATACTCCAAATTTCATGTCTTTAAAACACTTAAATATAAAATAATACAATAAACATTACAAAATAGGTGAAACTCTTAGCTTAGATAGCTGTGCTTTTAGATCACAATGTCGTTTCAGTCTCTCTTGAGAGAAAATAAAAAAAGCCATACCTATGTATTCTAAAAACAGTCAACTGTTGTCAAAGTAACACCAGAGTCAATTTCAACAACAAATAGGCATGCAGTTCATTTGGAGTGAATTATTATACTTTACAACAGTCAAGACCATGTCCTTAAGATAAGTTGTACTTTACAAGTCAAGTTTATAGTAGGCTAAAAATTATTCTAATCACGAATTTTCACGTATTTAAAATGTGCTAAGAAATAAATCTCACCGCACAACTCAAGTCGACCCCCTTCTTTCGAACTTATATCATACGAAAGACTGGGGAGACTGCGTTGTCGCGTGATTTGCAGTAACGGGTAGTTCTACTAGCTTTGCTGCAAATATTTGAAGTTGCTCAGTTCTCTACACTAGCTACCGGCTTCACCAGTTTGGTTTCAACCTTGACCATTTCATTGCCTTTGTGCATTTCTATCTTAACGATGGAGAATACCTCTATGACCTGTTTCACTCTCGGAGCATCCACAGGGGCATCCTTCTCGTTCTCCCATAAGACTTCCATTCGGGACAGTTTGGCACCGGCGTCGTTTTTGACACACTTGAAATCCCCAGGGAAGTCCTGTGAAAAATAAATATCTATATAATAAATCCATACATGCTTATGCAGATCTTTTAATCATAAAGTTTATGTTTTATACTTAATCCTTTGAGCTGGCTTATCCTCATAAGGCCCAATGAGTATTAAATAGTACGTGTACATCCGTTTCAATGAACTCTTTCATAAAACCAATAATCTAGCATTTCTATTGTTTACTTAATGGATTTAGTAAGCAAACGATCTTCGGCACTATTCATTACAACGCAAGGTTCAAAATATAGTATGCTGAGCCTAGGGTAGTCCGGTTTTTTGAGACTAATTTAATATGATAGCTAGGGAGTTAAAAATTTATAATTTCAACTGTTCATGGGGTCCATGCCGCAGACAGACCTGCTCGAGGGTGTATTCTTTTTATAAGGGTTCTTTTTTAAGTTAAGTATTTTTTATTAAATGTATTTTTATCTTTTCTATTTAGATTATTAGTTTTTATTTTAGATAAGATTTCTTTGTTTGGGTGTTTATTACATAATTTAGTATAAGTTTATACAATAAAGGTAATTATAAAAACTGTTTATTTCAATGATAAAATTACAGATGCTGCTTGTCCCATGTCCTATTCAGTCATCCATCAGTTTCGGAAGGAAGACTTTGATCAAGGACTTTTACACATTTGCACCCAAGCTTATACCTACATCATAAGTGCATGTGGTTACCGTAAGGAAGCTTGTTTAGGAATATTCTTTTATATTTTTAAGACGTCTTTTTCCTAATTTTCTCATAAATACTTATGTATACCAATCATCAGCAGAATACAAAAAAAAATCTACTAACAAATGGTATAGCCACTCTGTTTTATTGTGACCATGAAATATAGGTAAGAAATCTCAGTGACCATAATAAAATGTATACTTACAGGATTAAAATAGACCCTCCGGTTTAGCCCCATTGCGACGATGATAATGTCGATGTACTTCTCGCGTACTTCCACCACCACCGCCTCCGTTACCATGGGCGAATGCATCTCGATGTATTTTAGAGTGTACAACTCTGTGGACATTTCACCAGCCTTTTTGGCATTGTACTTCTGTTTGTTGCACTGTGCTGCAATCATACGGACTTTGTCTACTTCCCATTGTGGTGAACCACTGTTGTTGAGGCTGGCTGTTAGTAGTCTGAAATAATAGATAGACAAATTTGAACATCAAGTGAAAGTGAATGTAGTAAAACAACTTTGTTAGGAGGAGGATGTGGAATGACATGTAAAATTTTCTCAATAATTAATTATTCCTATTAAATTTGGCTTTCTATTTGGAAAAATTTGTATGCACATGTGACATTGGTGTTGCTGGTATTGCGAGTGCCTTTTGACTGAGGGAACAGGGCCTGACAAAAATGCTTTGTAGAAAATATTATAAAATACTAGTAAGGGAATACTTGACCAATATAAAATATCAATGGTTATCATTGAGTCATCAACTCTTATATAGTTGTAGGTTGGAACGTAATACAGTAAAAAAATGCATTACCTATGCACCATGATGTCTGCATATCTCCTGATAGGGCTAGTAAAATGTGTATAGAATGGAACATTTAGAGCATAATGATGGAAATCATCATCATCTACACCATCTGCACAAAAGTACTTTGCTCTTGCCATAGGTTTTGCACATAACATGCTTAAAACCATAGCTCTGCCCTTATCTTCATTATCAGGCCCTACAAATGGCAAAATTGAACGCTGGAGACTTCCCGCTGAGTCAATTTCCAAATCAATTCCCATTGGTTTCAGTGCTTTAGCTAGCTGTTTCAACATAAATCCACTTGGTGACGGATGACACCTTAAAAAGGCCAACTTTGGATGATCCTTGTATATTCTCTGTGCAACAGTCATGTTTGCAAGCAACATAAACTCTTCAATAAGTTGATGGCTCTCTTTAGATTCATAAATCCAAAACGATTTAGGCAACCCATTAAATGGGTGTAAATGAAATGCAACCTTAGGTTGATCAATACGTAAAGCACCATTTTCGAAACGTCTTTGTCTGAATTTGCCACCAATTTTGCCTAATATTTTAATTGTTTCTTTTATATCCTTATACTGAAAACCATTGTATATTTCTGGAAAGTCAGATTCATCCTCATTGTCCTCAAGTATAGCTTGGGCATGTTCATAAGCTAATTGACTGCAGGAATGAATCACAGTCTTAGCAAATCTGTGACTCAGAACTTCAGCATTTTCAGTAATTTCCCAAAATACAGAAAAGGCTAACTTGTCCACCCCTGGAAATAAGGAGCAAAGCATACACAGCTCATCAGGGAGCATGTGGTATGCTTTTTCTACTAAATAAATGGTTGTAGCTTTATCTGCTACTTTCTCATCTAACTCAGTGCCTTCAGCCAAAAAGTGTGACACATCAGATATGTGCACTCCAATTTCATAATTCCCATTATCCAATTTTCTACATGACACAGCATCATCAATATCACGGCAATTTGATGGATCTATGCTAAAAATACAAAGTTTGCGGCAGTCCTCTCTCAGTCTTATTTCATCCTCTGGTATTACATAATCTAACCTTGGGTACAAGTGGCTATACTTTTGACCATATGGAGTGACATCCAAGTCATTCTGTGCTAGAATAGCCGTAGTTTCGGTCACCATATCCCCAGATTGACCAATATTTTTTATAATTTTTCCATTAGCAAATCTTGAATCAAACCAATCCATTATTTTGGCTAAAAAGAGTGTATTTTCATAGCTTTTAGCCTCTTTATAAAAATTATCAGGCCAACTTGTAAAGGGAATATTCAGGCGTGGTATCCTGTGATCCCTTGGGACAAATAAGGCTTTTTGTCTGTTTTTATCTGGCATTAGTTTTAGAACTCCAATACATGTGCGGTTGTGCACTTTTTCCTTTATATATACCACTCTTCCTTTTTTCTGTTTGCTGTCTGGTTTAGGTAACTTTTCTGAATCATTTTTGTCATCCTGACCAATTTTGTTTTCATTTTCAGAACTACTCTGATCTTTTGTAGTATCATTATTGTCTTCATCAGCATTATTGTCATTGTCAACATTATTAGTAGTTGTAGATTCATTCCTCATATTTTCTGCATCATTTCTATCAGCCTCATCACTGCTGCTGTCTGTGATCATTTCTACAATTACAACATCACCTTCCAGAGCTCTATTTCTATCTTTAATCCCCTCAATAAGAATGTCTTGCTCATCTCTATCCTTACTTGATACATAAGCATGTGTGAATTGTTTAGGATTAATCCGCACAACTCCTTCTATTAGTTGTTTATTTTTCAAACCCAGCTCCACATCGCTAATAGGCATGTAAAGTCCAAACCTATTATCAGTATTTTGCTGATTGTTATCCTTGCTTTTAGTCCTGTTCCGGCGTCTATCTGTCTTTGGTGTTTGCCTAGAGTTTGGAGTTACATTTCCCACACTTTGTCTATGGAGCTGCTGCTGCTGCTGTTGATACTGTTGATAATTATCAACTGAATATGATTTATTGAGCAAGGGGTGTTGCATGACATTTTGCAAATATTTTGGGGGTACTAGGATCTACCTGTCTCACTTCAGGATACTGAGCATTGAATAAAGGCAGCTGAGCGAGAGGTGAGTTAGGTACACTTGCTGCAATATGTGGTTGCTGCTGGTACATGAACTGAAAGTGAGGATGGTGACTTAAATTCTCCAGGTAGTGAGATGGCGTTGCTTGGTACATCGGAGCTATATGCCGGGTAAATAATTCCTGAACTGAAGCATTACTCGGTGGGGCTGACTGTGGTTGCTGTGGTATAACATTCTGTTGTGCAATTTGCAGCTTTTTCAGTCTTTCTTTCTTTTTCCTTGCATTTTTCTTCTTTGTGCTTTTCGGTGTGGAGTTTTCAGTTACCTTATCAGCCACTTGACTTAACATTGTTAGTACTTCTTTGTCATTTTTTCTTGCTTTTGTTAGCTGTGACTTTGAAGATTCAGGCTTAGTCTGCTTTATGGCCGATGGAATATTAGATGACTGCAATGTTAAGTCTTCAGTGAGTTTGCAAAGCTCAGCCGCTTCAGACTCACGGATATTTCCAATTGGAGTCACCCCTGTTTGAAGCGGTTGAGTGGAACTACCCGCAATAGGTGATATAGATGCTGAGGGAGATCTTATTTCTACTTGCAGTTCTGTTGAATGATCACTACTATCCATGTTACTGTCAGGTTTGTGCTGCGTATTCACAATAAAAATATTACTGTTAATTTTGGAACAAATTTACCCAAAAAACCTACACGACACGTAGGTATTTTTGGTCGGTCGCTACCTTTCAGACTGAACTGTCATTGCAATATGAATGAAATGGTATGAATCTTGAATGAATGAGAATGACAGACGGAAGAAGGAAATGAAAACGGAGTGGAATTATGCAGACTAAAAAAATAATTTTTTTAGTACTTTTAAACCAAATTTGAACGTAATTTACCTACCATAAGTAATATCGAGTTACTTTATAAAGAATAATCTTTTTCTTTCTTTATATTAACTTGAATCAAGAAAATAATTCCAATGATGAACCAAATTATCGTACTATTATCTGTTACTAAGCGTTCATAAACCATAATTATGATCAAGTTAAATGATGTGATTTATTTTATATAAAAAACATCGTAGCAAAAAGGGAAACACAATATCATGTAACATATTATTATGTCCAAGTGTTTCAATCAGTTTTATAAAATGAGCTTTTACATACTCACTCGACTATTTAGAGTTGTGTACATATTTGTAGTAGTTGTATTTTATAGGTATCTGAATGTACACTGAATGAAAGTCGATAATACTGTCAATTTGACATTATATCAAACGTCAAAATTTAATAAGAGAAGTTAGAAAAGCACACGATTAAATACAGGCGGAATTAACTCTTTATTTTGAATTATTCAATTAAAAGCTTAACGTATAAATAACTAGTGTGGCTGAAGCCGTATACGTAATTTAAAAACAATATATCCAGAATATACCGAAATAAAAATGAAGCTCATAACCCACAACATGCTTACATCGAAATGCTTAAAAGGAGTTACAACCGGCTATCCACTTGCTATAAGCGCTACAGACGTTAAAATTACAGAAGTAGACTTCAATCCCGAATTTGTTTCCCGTGTGATACCCAAATTGGATTGGCAAGTGTTATGGAATGCAGCCGACAGTATAGGGCACAGTGAAGGGCTGCCGAAAACACTAGAAAATACAGAGGGAGATCAAGAGTTCTTAAAAAAAGCTCATCGAGTTTTACTAGAAATTGAAGTAGAAGAAGGTCACCTCACTTGTCCTGAGTCAGGCAGACAATTCCCAATCACAAAAGGCATTCCTAATATGCTGTTAACAGAAGCTGAAGTACAATAAAGTAGATAATATAAAATGTTGTGTCTTTATATATCCCTTATATTAATTTCAGATTGTATTACCTTAGTACTGCTTTCTGATAATAGCTTAGTAGTAACACTAGTAACACAAGAGTGTCGCAACAGTATCCCGAATCTGAAATAGACCACTTATCATGATCAAACTGTATTAACAATGATGCACCCGTCACTAGTACAAGTTGTAGGCAAGATATAAGTGGCATACTTTTTTAGTATAGTATATTTAGCTGTAAATAACAACTCAAAAAGCATGTTTTCTGACATAAACTGCAGTTTCCTTAATTTAAAAAAAAACAATCCTATAGGAAAATATATCATTTGACTAAAATATTGACTTAGGTATCATAGTACAGATCATAATGGCAGTTTTAGAGCAAAAAAGTATATTTGGAGGTTAGAAACTTGTTTAGGTACTAAATAAAAAAACTAAGGGATATTTATGTTTTTATAGAAACACATTTTTGGTGTTATTTATTATAATATACCTGTTGAGTTCATACTTTGAAAATATATATATTTCTTATACAAATAGGTTTTCAATATTTTTTCATCACACCTGGACGGTAAGTGCGCCAATGCGCTGCGGCGATGCGCGCCGTAGATGCCTCATTACGCCCTAGGGCAATTAAGGATTTTCGTACAACATTACGTCGCACTAGCGCGGCGCCCAGTGCAGGCGGCGGAAATTCTATTACAAAAATGATAAATTTAAGTCATCCCTGATTTTGAGAAATGATTTAGACCATTTTATAGTAGTTTTGTGAAAATATATTACACAAATTCTTATTTACCGCTCTTAATACACAATGTACTATTTCTGCCACCAGGTGGTGTTACATAGGCATGTGGTCCAAGCTGCTGTCAAATACATACTATCCATAGGTACTGAACATAAAATATCGAAATTCTATTGTGTTAGGAAGTTTATTAATATTCTAATGTATTACGACTAGTAAACAGTCGCCGAACTGAAGATTGAGCTCTAAAACAGGGACGCGAAGTCACTGGTACTAAAAAAAATTCTGCCCCCGTTAGCATAAACGCAGTAACTAGTTTTAAAATGTTAATTTATACGAAAACATAATTCAGTTGAATAAAGTAAACAATTGATTGACACTTCAAAACTAGTTACTGCGTTTATGCTAACGGGAGCAGAATTACTTGGAACTATATGTTTTATTAGTTTTAGAAAAGAATATCCCTAAACTAATGGTTTTAAGAATAAATAAAGCTAAAAATATATTGAACATTAAATACGCGCATTTATTGTGACAGTTGGACCTTACGCCACAGTGCTGCCATCTCACCGCCCCATAGTGGCAGAAAAGTATCAGAAATGATTGCTGGTAGTATTTTATAAAAAAAATGCAGTAAAATAGTTATTTATGATACAAGTGTGAAAAACCTACATTTCAACATGTGTATCATACAACATTTTACCACGTATTATGCGAGGGAAATCAGACTATCTCGCCAGTACCAACCAGGCCGTGCGGAAAAGTACTATGAAAAACTCAAAAATTCCTCATTCCCGCACACATACGGAAAAAAAATAACTTTCTGTGCATAAGGGCCAGCAAGGCGGTGGCAACTAACAGGTTACTGATTGTCTCCTGTTCGTTGCCGCCGCGATTTGGGCTCTACTTTTCACTTACGATCAGGTGGAGTGGAGCCACTTTGTTGTGCCAACATAAAAAAAAAAAAAAAAAAGTTTATCCCTAAAAAGAGCACTTTCTGAGGATATGCATTGTAAAAAAATATAAGCCACGAACTGTTACAGACTTTAAATACCTGCAGGGCCAACTCACTATAAAGTACCGACCACGACATTGGTCTAAGGCGACTAGCGGCGAGCGAATCCATGAGTTGGAGCGGGATGCAGATATGGGTACTACCTCTCGCACGTATGGTTTTCCGCTAAGCCGGTCGCCTTAGACCAATGTCGTAGCCGCGGCATAAGTGAAGACTTTTTAAGTAGACAACTAGGTGATTGTCAGCATTAGGTCCTTATCTAATGCTGACAATCCTAGTGACCTTTCACACCTTGGTATTTGGAAGCTTGAGATATATAATATAAAAAGGCAAGAAAACAGTGTACCTATAACAAATCATTTATTTATTAAGGAAAAACAATAAATATTCCATGATTACTAAGATGTTTTCATAAAATTATCGTCTCAAAACAATATAATTTTCTATGGTGGTTTATCGATACTCTTATAGTTCGTCGGCATACGGAGTGAAGGCCAAGTTTCCAACGGACGCCATCGAGAGACGGCTCTTAGCGGCGGCCGCAACAGCCTGAAACAAAAAATAACATCGTCAGCCTCTGTAGCCTAGTTGGTAGTGACCCTGCCTACAAAGCTGGAGGTTCCGGGTTCGAATCCCGGCGAAGACATTATTTGTGTATTTATTTATCACAAATATTTGTTCCTTGGTCATGGCTGTCTATGTATTTAAGTATCTATATAAATAAATAAATAAATATCTTGGGACATCTTACACAAATCAACCTAGTCCCACGGTAAGCTCAATTAAGGCTTGTGTTGTGGGTACCAGGCGACGATATATATAATAGATAGATACGTATAGATACTTAGATACATACACAGCCATGACCAAGGAACAAACATTTGTGATAAATAAATACACAAAGAATGCCCTCGCCGGGATTCGAACCCGGAACCTCCAGCTTCGTAGGCAGGGTCACTACCAACTAGGCTACGGAGGCTGACCTATATGTATCTATCTATTATTTATATCGTCGCCTGGTACCCACATCACAAGCCTTAATTGAGCTTACCATGGGACTAGGACGATTTGTGTAAGATGTCCCAATCCCAAGAACATTCACATTTTTGTGACAGTTGCATTCCACCAATACAATGTGGCTGAAAATAATTTACCATTAGCATATAACTATGAAACATTTCATACGATATATTTTTGGCTTGGCCCTTGGCTGCTAAAAGGTTGCCGACCCCTGCACTAGAACAAACAGAGAAGCTAAACTATAATAGTCTTGAAATAATCACTCAGACTAACCTGTGAAACATCAGACGCCGACACCTGGTCAACAGCGGCTGCCAACTCAGCGGGGCTCTTGGCAGATCCCGTCAGTAAGCCCTGGGCCGCGACATTCTCCGCCAGGGTGGTGCCATCGTCGGCTTCGCTCAAGAGCTGAACCTTCAGTTGGGCCTTCGCCGCCTTCACGACTTCAGCGGACGGTGGTGTCCGGATAGCTTGGGCTACGGCTTTGATGGTCTGAAATGGAATGGATAAGGGTGAATCTGTAATGTGCTATTTAGCCATGGGATTTAGACTTTTAGTCGTTATTTACAGATTAAGTCCAAATCGTATCGCGCGGTAGTAAAACCAGTTTAGCTGTGACGTTCGCACATGAATGCAATATGGCACATTAATTCGCACATCGTCTCAACGCATCGGTGGCTCTGCGGTATTACCATACCGCAACTCGCAATTAGAGGCTGTCGGTTCGAAACCTGGGATCGTCATCTTTTTCGTAAATTTTTATTTCTGTATTCACGTATTATAATATTAGCCCACCTAACGAAGACCAAAAGTTGCCTATCGGGGGAAATAACTCGTGCATAAGCGAATTTTGGTATAGTTGTAGGGAATGGTGTTTTAAACCACGTACTAAAAGTACTGGTGGTTAGGGGTGGAGCTAAAGGGGGGAGAGGGGTGTAAAGGTCCTTATTTTTAATTTTTCGTAAATAACTCGTAAACCGTGGCTTGTAGCAAAAAACGTTCTAGTACTTTTGATCACTTCAACAATTTGTAAAAATTTTTTATTCTAATATTTTTTTTAAGGACTGGTTATTTCGTCAAGTTTATTCCCATTTTTTGATTGCCAAGAAAAAGGTGTGGTAATATTAAAACATATTGTGGTAGCATTGTAATCAAAAAGAAGTTTTATGACGAGATACGTCAAAAAACTTATTTCGAAAAAAAGGTTGATTATTTCTGAAACCAAGCCGAATCCAGGAAATTTTATATGACATTAAAGACTCTAAATATGGTAAGGAATTGAGCATTAAAATCTTTTGGAATGCTCGCGAGCATTGTGTATGTGCCATACCTACTTAAACAAATGTGTTTATTTCTTTAGTGTCCATATTCGTGCTTTCTTATCTCATGACACATTGATCCCAGAGGAAACATGCATATGACTTTTTTGTAGAGAATTTTATGTAGATTAATTATGTACTAGAACATTTTTTGCTATAAGCCACGGTTTACGAGTTATTTACGAAAAATTAAAAATAAGGTCCTTTACACCCCTCTCCCCCCGTTAGCTCCACCCCTAACCACCAGTACTTTTAGTACGTGGTTTAAAACACCATTCCCTACAACTATGCCAAAATTCGCTTATACACGAGTTTTTTCCTCTGAGTTTCCTTCGTTTGGTGTACTATATAACGACATTTGAATCATTGAACTTTTTCCCGTCTGCTATTGCCATGGTTACGGTCGCCTGAGTCACGCTGGTTTTATGCAAAACTAGCGACCCGCCCCGGCTTCGCACGGGTACTATACCTACATAAAAACCTTCCTCTTGAATTACTCTACCTATTAAAAAAAATCTTATCAAAATCCGTTGGGTAGTTTTAAAGATTTAAGCGTACAAAAAGACATAGGGACAGAAAAAGTGATTTTATTTTATACTATGTAGTGATTATGCTACTTAAACTATGCAAACGTGCATTTTTATGGTGTTAATAAACCCTTTACTTAATGGGCCACCTACAATCATGGACTACATGAATGTTTGCATGATTTAAGAAGCATAATTTTGCATAAAACCAGCGAGACTCTGGCAATCATAACCATGGCAATAACAGATAGAAACTGCTATGCACATCATCTGCTCCTGCGGGCCACTAATGTACAAAAGAAGTATTCACCTAGGTAGGCAGGTACTTCAACCTCACGAGGTACAGAATATTACAGCCCAAAGAATCTGGAACATCCTAGACTCAACGGGTATTAGTAATGAACTAAAAAACAGGGCTGCCACAATAGATCGCAACCGGTCGATGCGGCAAATTTTCTAGCCCTCATCTACAATAATAATAAACAGATAGAAAAAAGTTGATTCACCCATAAGGAAACCCATTTATTTTGGGCATTACAGAGTATGAAATTATCTGATAGAACTCCTATGCCAGTGACACGCATGTGTGACCGTAAAGATTGTACTCCTACGCCGGCGACACAAAACGTTTGTATCTCTATGCTACTGACATAGGAGCACTGAGCTATGCTGCGGACAGACGGACATGGCGATACTATAAGGGTTCCGTTTTTGCCAAAATCGGTTCATCTAGTGGAAAGTTCTGAGGTAAGAAACAAAATCAGGGTCGGGTGGTCAAAGCAGATATGTCGAGATATTTTATCATTGAAATAATATCCTCACGTCAATGTCATACAGTTCGTATTTTAAAAAACCGGTTTGAGGAGTTGGTTAAAATGTTTCCTTACATGTCCAGCTTCATCCTTAGGCACAGTCAGCACGGCGCCAAAAAGCCCGCTGTCCGAGTAGGCCACGTTGAAGCCGGCCGCCGCGAACGGGCCGATGTTGCCGATCGTCTTCGCGAGGACCGAGTTGTCGGCGCCCCACTTCGCCACGGGCCCGTTGCCGAGAGCTGAAATCATATTATTTTTCTCAAACATGCAATGAAATATTGTCCTTTTGTTCCTTAAAATACACTCACAAGTATCGCTTTTAGGGCGTAGTAACTCACTCTCCTCAGTTCCTTCGGCCAGATATATCTACTTGGAGGTTAGTAAGCTCTCGGTAATTTATGTATACAGTGTCACATCCCCTAAAAGTGTAGTTGTACCTTTAGCGGCGACGGCGAGCGCGAGCGACTGCGGCGAGCCGGCCGCGGCGCCCTGCAGCGCGAGCGCCACGTGCACCAGGTCGCCACCCGTCTCCTTCCTGATAACATCACGTTTCAATCTATACAGTGTCACATCCCCTAAAAGTGTAGTTGTACCTTTAGCGGCGACGGCGAGCGCCAGCGACTGCGGCGAGCCGGCCGCGGCGCCCTGCAGCGCGAGCGCCACGTGCACCAGGTCGCCACCCGTCTCCTTCCTGATAACATCACGTTTCAATCTATACAGTGTCACATCCCCTAAAAGTGTAGTTGTACCTTTAGCGGCGACGGCGAGCGCCAGCGACTGCGGCGAGCCGGCCGCGGCGCCCTGCAGCGCGAGCGCCACGTGCACCAGGTCGCCACCCGTCTCCTTCCTGATAACATCACGTTTCAATCTATACAGTGTCACATCCCCTAAAAGTGTAGTTGTACCTTTAGCGGCGACGGCGAGCGCCAGCGACTGCGGCGAGCCGGCCGCGGCGCCCTGCAGCGCGAGCGCCACGTGCACCAGGTCGCCACCCGTCTCCTTCCTGAATACATCACAGTTCAACCAAACGGGTTAGGTGCACTCAACCAATAAATCACTACATAGTATAAAATAAAGTCACTTTTTCTGTCCCTAAGTCCCTTTGTACGCTTTAATCTTTAAAACTACGCAACGGATTTTGATGAGATTTTTTTTAATAGGTAGAGTAATTCAAGAGGAAGGTTTTTATGTAGGTATAGTACCCGTGTGAAGCCGGGGCGGGTCGCTAGTAATAAATAAATATCATGGGACATCTTACCCAAATCAACCTAGTCCCTCGGTAAGCTCAATTAAGGCTTGTGATATGGGTACCAAACGACGATACATAATGTATAGATACATATAGATACTGAATTACCAGAGATCGGACAAATGTGCGTCATTGTTCGCAATAATATGGACATGACTCCAAAGTTGATTAAATGAATAATTACTTGAAATTTGATTTTGAAGCTTTAAGGTAATTTTTTATAATGGTCTTCAATCTTCATAGTTACCGGTGTCAAATAAGTATTTTATTGATAATGATTAATTATTCAATCAACTTTCGATTCCTGTCCATATTATTGCGAACAATGACGCATATTTGTCCGATCTCTGTTAATTACATAGACAGCCATGACCAAGGAACAAATATTTGTGATAAATAAATACACAAATAATGCCCTCGCCGGGATTCGAACCCGGAACCTCCAGCTTTGTAGGCAGGGTCACTACCAACTACGCTACAGAGGCTGACAACCAATGAGGGTTTTCAATATTTTTTCTGCTACCAGCATTACGTAGGCGTGAGGTCCAAACAGCTGTCAGATTACGTACTGAACTTAAAATATCGAAATTGTATTGTATTTGGAAGTTCATTGATTTTGTAATGGATTACTAGAAAATGGACGCCGAACTGAAGATTGAGCTATAAGACAGAGGCGCAAAGTAAATACTAAAGAAAATAACAAGAACTTTGTTAATTTCATGGGAATTTACTTGGAAGTGATTTTTATTTTAGAAAACAATATTCCTAAAGTAATGTTTTTAAGAATATCTAACCCAACAAGGATATAGAAATTAAATTCGCATATTTATTTTGACAATTCGTTGGACCCTACGTGCCCTACTGTGCCATAGTGGCGAAAAATGTATAAAAAAATAGTCATTGGGACCCTAGGCCACTCAGAAACCATTTGAAAGTAACATTATGACAACAAACAATATGGGTCAAAATTCTTTTCGTTGTCTTATTTTGTGTCCCTAAAAAACGTGACACAGTTGTGACTTTTGTATGAGAATTTTGTTTTGTTTCTAATTTTTGATGTATGGATAAAAATCTAGCGTGAAAAAGAAAAACAAGCGCACCGTTTTTTTTATATACCTACTGAGTCGAAACAGCAACTAAAAGCGTGACAGAGTCGTATGAAATAAGAAAACGAAAATAATTTTGATCCATATCGTCGGCTGACAAGCAGAACTCACTATAAAAACTGTCACTATTCTTAGCAACCTCGTATGTCGCTCTTGTGTCAAAATGGTAATTTGAGTTTAGGTTCTAATGAACCGGAGAAGTTGAGACGTACCTCAGTTCTCCGCCGAAGTACTTGCCAGCTTCTCCCTTGACATCTGAAGAGGCATTTAGCTTCAAAGACTGAGCGATCATTGCGGCGGTTTCCTATAACAAATAACTTAGTTACTCCGAGAAAAAAGTTACATTACAAGATATTCTCTCGTAAGGCAGTTCGTTCGGTCAGTGTTAATTATATAACACTTTATAATGGAGTTAGGTAAAATAAGACTAGGTATGCTTTATCAGTTTATCACAAATAATTATTATATCCCATTGCAAATAAGCTTAGATTTTAGATGCTATGGATTTTCATTATAATACGTACAGTCAAGTGGAAAAATAAGTATCGAAAGAATCCGCTCATTCTTATTAGCAGACATTCTTATTACATATAATTAGAGTGCACTGCGACATATTTTTGAACATTTTTGTGTACACCTTATTTTGTCTTTGACTGTACACAGATGACGCTATAAAGTTAGTTCGTCCGTAGGTGTTTCGAAAAGATATTTCAGTAAGTTTAAAATTAAGCTACTTCATGGGCAAAAATAGTGGGCTAAGGAAAATAACTCAGGCATAATTCAATTGAACCTGGCTGTTTAAAGAAAAAAAATGTGTCCGGAGATTAGAAAGTTGTTTTATGGATTCAAACCATTAAAGTTAAACCGCCTTATTCCTAAACGTCTTCTAATTATGCATTGTTGGTCCCTTTCATTCTTATAGACATATTAATAAGGTCGAAAGGGACAAACAATGGAACCTCTGTGAACTTGGCACTATAAAGTTAGTTCGTCCGTAGGTGTTTCGAAAAGATATTTCAGTAAGTTTAAAATTAAGCTACTTCATGGGCAAAAATAGTGGGCTAAGGAAAATAACTCAGGCATAATTCAATGAACCTGGCTGTTTAAAGAAAAAAAATGTGTCCGGAGATTAGAAAGTTGTTTTATGGATTCAAACCATTAAAGTTAAACCGCCTTATTCCTAAACGTCTTCTAATTATGCATTGTTGGTCCCTTTCATTCTTATAGACATATTAATAAGGTCGAAAGGACA
>JALPQI010022983.1:0-12949 GCA_025490895.1 Thaumatotibia leucotreta
ATGTGTCAGTGCACATGGAAAGGTACCCTGTCATGACTTAAAATAGACTTAAAATATTGTGTTATTTAATAAAGGCCATTTGAAACATAGTGACAAGGTACCTTTCCATGCGCACTGACACAATTTATCCTTTTTCACGGCTGTTGTCTATTTATTCGAGTTTAATTGAGCTTAATGTGGGAGTTGATTTGTGTAAGAATGGCCCATGATGTGATGTTATTGATTTTTTTGTCTGTGGCAGAGAGGGTACCCTAGAACACCTATTTACACTTCGCGTAAGTAATTCTGCTGTTGACTGTACTACGCTCTCCACGACTCAACTGGACTTTAACCTTTTGAACGATAGTTGCACAAAATATGTCATTGACGTTATGCGTAATTCCTTAATGTCGACCGAAGACTTCCTTTGCACCTTCCGATAGCGTGTGTAGATAAATTCCTAATATTTCGGGGAAGTTACCATACAGGAACATTTTCCATTGTGTAAGATTAGTGAAGTTAGCGGTAAAAAGAAATTAAGGCGCTATTTGTGTACAGTCGCCATCAGATATATCGTTTCCAAACGTTCAAAAATATCTGAACACGCAATTGCCATAACGATGATGGACCATTATTTTATCCGGACGCTACGATATCTTTGATTGCGACTGTATTAAGTGACAATGGCGCTCAAAAGGTCCAACAGTTAGAACAACATACCTGTCAATAATTGTATAAAATGCACTCAAATATAACAGGCGCATTTTTGTTACACAATTGAATGCCTCTTCATCCGTACTTGTCTTACCCGGTAAACAATTTACTATCCTCAAATTATACACTGCTATGTACAGCTGTGAATTTCATCATTCATTATAATCAAGCGTTTTCATATGCCATAATAGAGTTAACTTAAATATTGGTCTCCTAATTTCGGAAAATCTGGTGGTTTTAGAGAAAAAAGTGTATTAGGAGATTAGAATCCTGTTTACCAGTTAAAACAATTAAGAATGAAGGCTGCAGTATATACAGGACAAGTTGTTTCGTGTAGGCATATGAATTAGCTTTATGTTTATTTTAACGCAATTTGGTGATAGGTGGCGCCTCTGTCGTTTCACACAGCTGGTTTATACAACTGTATGGAAAAAAATCACGTGTTACCGAGGCCACGCGATCGGTAACCAAGCGAAGTTGAACTTTACATATTTTCGCGTAAGTCCATATGAAGGGTCCACGGAAAAAACATATCCAGTTTAAAAAAATAAGGGCAAATTAACACCTTATTCTGTTAAAAGTAAGGTGGTTTTTCCTTCTGTAATTTGAATTGACTATATATGTTTTTTCCGTGGACCCTTCATATTACATTACCGAGTCTGGCGCATGTAGTCGTCGCTGGTATGGCGCATTTCATAGCCGTCAAAATATGTCAAAAAACACGTAGCTTATTTTGTTTAGTTATTTTGCCGTAGATCCACAAACATGACAAAGAAACGATTATTGTTAGATTATTTTAATGATAGGGTGGTAAACAAGCAAATGAGCCGTCTGATGGTGAGCTCTACTCGCTTGTAAACTCAGTCACATGTGCGTTGCCGAATCGCAGCAATGCGTCATCGCGAAATCGTTGACATTCTTATATTTCATTTGTTGATATTATTGACCAGTTGTGTGAGGCGTGAGCGAGCCTAGTCTAGCTCTATGTTAGTGTAGGGTCGATATTGTTCGCATTTAGTTGTATTATAAATATAAATTGTTATAAAATACCCATAGCTCTCACGGCTCAACCAGGATGCACTGTGTCACGCCAGCCCCATGAGGATACTTTATGGGGGATTGACTGAAAATTGTGTTTTATAACCATCGACACCGTGTATCCTGCTGTTTTAACAGGGCAACGCGCATGTGACATCTGTAGCTGCAAGCATTCATAGGCTACGTTAGCTTACTGGCGGGCCGTATGCTTGTTTGCCACCGTGTAGTATATAAAATCCGCAGTTCAAAGTTGAGAGCTATCGGTGGAGACAGGGCGTTTTCTGCGTATGTTTTGTATTAAATTAATAAATATTAGTTATATGGATGGTGAAGTGCAATGAGCTAATTCCAGATTCAGTAGGCCGCCTCGCGTCGTTTATTTTAAATATAATTTAGATAGTACAGGTACCTATTCTATTGTATTTGGTCCAACAATTATTTGTTCTGTCCTTGTCAGGCAGGCAACAAAAATAGCAGTGTTAGAAAATTGTTGCAAAAGAGGATTTGAGAGAAATATTGAAGAGGCTTAGGCTTCGACTGTTTGTTTTTTAATAATATGCAAGCCAAGCTGCCGTAACCTTGGCAACAATAGACGCATACGTAAAGTCGCCATGATATACACGGGAGAGAAGGTGGCCAAAATATCGATCTTGACTCTATTGCCTGGGCGTTACGGTACATGCTCCTCATTAAGGACTTGATATTGTATACATATTCTGATGGCGATTGTATATTATTTAGTATTGGAGGCGCGAGGCGGGAATGTTGTGGAAGTGGAGACTATTGGTTGGCATTTTCTTGAGCAGTTATTAATGATCGTGTAAAATAATGATAATCATAGTTTTGTTTAGAAAATGATTATTGATATAAATATACAAAATTATATTTGCAAATGGGTTTTTATTTATTTACCTCACAATATCAAACTGGACATTAAAATTAGCTGCAAATACTAAACAAATTAAATAATTAGGTAATCAGATCGTTGCGTAAAACATCGAAACAATTGAATACATAATATTATAAGTACATACAATGTTTGTTTTGTATGAAAAATATTTGGGAGAAAGAAAAGGAAACATTTCACTTTATACAATTATTTGCAAGTCTAAACACGTGAATATGGAAAGTATCTACAAATTAAATATTTGTCTTCAAACTTAACATAGGAATAATGTAAGTGATACTGGTTTCAAATATGGATATGTACGCTTCAGCTTTGTCCACTAAGGACACCCAGTATATGTATCTACTTGTACGAAAGGAAATCCTTTATCGTATGGAGAGGTGTTTTATATATATTTTATATCTACTACGTTAAATATGCGACGAACGTGTAGATTAGGGTCAAGGGGTTCTCTCCCCTGAAAATAAAAATTAATAATAATAACAAGCCATAAAAACTTACAAATAATAAAATTACTAGTTTCACAATAAATTAACAGTAAATTAAACTTAGAATTAATAACAATTTATAAAAATGCTTAAGAATACTTTTTAATTTAATACGTAAATCATTTAGTAATTCCACGTTTTATTCACTTTCATTAGGTACGTAATTTCATTTTACGTATCATTCGTATCAAGACACAATCTAGGTAATAATCTTATATCACGCGCAAAAAACGTTAGCTATGCATTTAGCTTTTTCTCCGCCAAAGAACACACTTTACATTTTTATGCAAATCCATTTCAAAACATCTCGCACTTCTTACCGTTCTTACCCCCTTGGTGTCAGTGGCACGGCGAATAGTTTCGTAATTGAGCGTTCAAAAGGTTAACTCCTTAAGTTTTTTTTTTGCCCGGGAAGGCCTTTATGTAGGGGTATGTGGGACTCATCAGCACTTCCCCCCACTCTTAGTGATAGGACACAATCTCACAATCTACACAATCTCTGGATAAATATACACAAAAGAAAATAAGGACCATCTCGCGATTGCTACTTTAAGTTCATTAACCGTATCTAAATAAGTGAGTTTTATTTTTTTATTCGTTTATTTACAAATCTATGGCCCTTATTTAATGTCGAGTATTATAGGCCCTTATTTAATGTCGAGTATTAGGTTAGTCTATCATCTATAGCCGGAGCCTCGAAGATGAAGATGCCTGCCTCGTGTTTTGGGTTAGCCTTGCTATATTCGTTCTAAGGTGCCTCTCGGGCCAACGGTTACGGTACGGTTATAATTATAATACTTCCCTGTTACAGACAACTAGGACCCTCCCGACCGAACTCTCGATTGTCAGCCTACGAAGAAATAAATCACCATAAAATGAGGGTTTTTGATACTTTTTCTGCCGCTATGGGGAGGTGAGATGGCAGCACTGAGCCGACCCTTTAACGAACTGTCAAAATAAATACGTGCATTTAATTTTCAACATATTTATTAGGTTTATTTATTCTGAAAACCATTACTTTAGGCATATTGTTACCTAAAATAAATAAATAAAATAGTTCCAAGTCAATTCTCATGAAACTAACAAAGTTATAGTAATTATTTTTAATACCAGTGACTTTGAGCGCCTGTTTTAGAGTTCAATCTTCAGTTCGACGACCATGTATTAGTCGTAATCCATTACAAAATCAATTCTCTTCCAAATAAAATAGAATTTCAATATTTTAGGCCCAGGTGCCTATGAATAGTATGAATCTGACAGCTGTCGAGACCAGGTGCGTACGAAGCGCCGCCCTGGTGGTAGAAAAATTATCGAAAACCCTCATTGAGCACGAATCGATTAAAAATGACTAGTCAAGGCAGGCAGATCAGCTGGACAGAAATTGTCTCTAAAGGCGTAACCTATTAGACTCCTTTCCCAGATTCTTCCTGTCTCCTTATAGGCTCTTGACTCCTCTTTTAACAAGTAGTCTTGTATCGAACCCACCACTCCGAGAGGTCAAGATGCCTGACCCATTACCAGCCAGAAATGATGGCCATATTATTTTCTTTTTTCTTCTAGAGGAGTCTTTCGTCGAACTCTCCTGACTCCTCTGAGAAATCAAAACTCCTCACTCCTCATATCACCAGCCAGCAACAAAATAGGCACAGCGTCAAGGAGGGGAATGGTATAGGAAATTACCAAAACAGATTTATGTATAGGTTGTAATGTTATGACTCTGACTGACCAACAGTAGGCTATCTATAACTTTTTAACCTACATGCTAATGAGAGGCTTAACTCTTGGCGTACGGAGAGATGTTTTTTTTATCCCTACTACGTTGTCTACGTAACGAACTTGTAGGAGTACATATTTGCCATCACAATGGCAACATTCTGAACTCTCCCGTTATATCGGCACGTAGTTCAGCCTCACATCATCTCTCTTGACTCTTCATATCATCAGCTACCGACAAAATCGTCACAGCGTCAAGGAGGGGAATGATATAGGAAAATACCAGAACTGATTTACGCCATTCATTGTACTGGCGTATAGATTAAAATTGTACATCATGGTCTGTCTGACCAACCCTCGATACATCCGCAGGTAGGTAATATAATTAAAATATAATTTATTAATCTACGTTGTAATGAGAGGAGATCCCTTGTCGTATGGAGAGGTGTTATTATTTTTATCCCTACTACGTTGTCTACGTGACGAACTTGTAGGACTACATATTTGCCATCATAATGGCAACATTCTCCCGCTACACCTCACGTAGTTTAGACTCGCATCATCTCTCCTGACTCCTCATATCAGCCAACGAAATAAGCATAGTGCCAAGGAGGAGAATGGTATAGGAAAATTCCAGAATATTTTTACACCATTGTTCTTGCGTATATTGGCCTATCACAATGGGTACGTAGCTCAGCCTCTCATCATCTCTCCTGACTCCTCATATCAGCCAACAAAATAGGCATAGTGCCAAGGAGGGGAATAGTATAGGAAAATACCAGAATATATTTACACCATTGCGTATATTGGCCTATCACGATAGGCACGTAGCTCAGCCTCTCATCTCTCCCGACTCCTCATATCAGCCAACAAAATAGGCATAGTGTCAAGGAGAGGAATGGTATAGGAAAATTCCAGAATATATTTACACCATTGTTTTTGCGTATATTGGCCTATCACGATGGATACGGAGCTCAGCCTCTCATCTCTCCTGACTCCTCATATCAGCCAACAAAATAGGCAGAGTGCCAAGGAGGGGAATGATATAGGAAAATACCAGAATATATTTACGCCATTGTTCTTGCGCATGGCCCATCACGATGGGCACGTTGCTCAGCTTCTCATCATCTCTCCCGACTCCTCATATCAGCCAACAAAATAGGCATAGTGCCAAGGAGGAGAATGGTATAGGAAAATACCAGAATATATTTACACCATTGTTCTTGCGTATATTAGCCTATCACGATGGGTACGTAGCTCAGCCTCTCATCATCTCTCCTGACTCCTCATATCAGTTAACAAAATAGGCATAGTGCCAAGGAGGGGAATGGTATAGGAAAATACCAGAATATATTTACACCATTGTTCTTGCGCATATTGGCCTAACACGATGGGCACGTTGCTCAGCCTATCATCTTCGCTTCTGACTCCTCATATCATCAGCCAGCGACAAAATCGGCACAGCGTCAAGGAGGAGAATCGTATATGAAACTATCAGAATAGATTTACACTATTGTACTTGCGTTCCAGTTGTACATGATCTGTCTGATCAACCTCGATACCTCTGCCGGTAGGCTACATATTATTAACCCAGGTAAAGTCGCCATCGATATATCGTAGCGTCTGGAGCGCTCAATAATATCTGAACGCAGTGGCGTGTTCAGATATTATTGAGCATCGTTGTGCCAATAAAGGCCTATTTTTGAACGCCCCTGACAGATATATCGATATCCCATGGCGACTGTACGTACTAACGAGTGGAAATCCCTTGTCGTATAGAGAGGTGTTTTTATCTTATCTCTACTACGTTGTCTGCATGACGAACGAGTAGAATCATATGATTTAGTTTGACAGGTGTGTTCCAGTGTTTCCAGGAAATCCAGCATTTTCATACTTATTTGTGAAGTAGCCCCTGCTTTCAGCTTTCTGTTCATATTTAAAATATAGAAAATTAAGTTTAACGTTAACATTCTATGGCTTCAACATGGCTGTGACAACTCACAAATCTTAATGAGAAATTCCCGAAATACCCTTGCCTATCACAATGGAAACGTTCTCCCTTACAAAGTCCTATCGTCGACCTCTCCTCACTCCGCCAAATCAAACCCCCTCTTCACTCATCACCGTCTGGCAGCAACGATGGCGACATTCTCCCTTGACACCCCCCTCGGCACGTAATAGCACAGCCGGGCATCGAACCCCCTCCCCCGCAGCCAGAGCACCCGGCCCCAGTCCAGCAACGCTTTAGCCCGTCGTCCTGTCTCCTCCCGTTCTTCGTGTCTCCTCACCATTTCGTCTCTTCTTTGCTGTATCTCAGCCTCCTGATTGGTCAAGTCTTGCTCCTGTATCCCAGCCTCCTGATTGGACGACTCTTGATCCTGTATCCTCCCAGGCTCCTGATTGGTCGACTCTTGTGTCTTGGTATCTTGGAGACGTCGTTCGCGGCTGCGGCCGTCGCCGCAGGTCGCCCATGACACGATTCCGAGCATTACGTTGAATTCTTCGGCGTTTATTCCTAGTTCCTGAAAATAAATAAATATTTAATACAATATGGAAATGAAAAATAATTACAAGAGTAGGTATTTAACCCTTAAATGCATGACTTTGACAAAGATTTATTCAAATTTGAATTTCGTCATGCTGTCAATAGAGTCAAGAATACATGATGCATTTAAGGGTTAAAAAAAGTACCCAATTAGTGTACGAAGTATATTTGCATGTAGTACAGTCAAGTGCAAAATATGTATCGACAGAATCTTCCTATAAATATGTTACGACGTTCTTATTGCACAAAATGCAAGTGTACTGGGACATATTTTCGAGCATTTTTATATACACCTTAATTTACATTGTACTGGACTATAGTTATATAGTTTTAGAGTCTCCCCAAACCTATCGACGCTTTCGCATTTTTAAGGCGAATCGCGCCGTATCACCGTCCATCGGCGTCGACCGAGTTGTTTCTTTTTCGCTCTTATTGCGTAGTAATAAAGGTTTTCATAAATGGATTTGGCCGAATTCGCGGCGATAGATTTGTATCTAATGCCCGCCTGCCACTGCGAGCGGAACGGACTCAATAATGGCTCCGCACACTGGCGAAAAACCCCGATTTCATGGCTATAATTTAAAAAATCTAAGTGTGCCTTTAACGGTTTCGCTTATGTCGCTCGCATAAACTATAAAACTGAGTATCTATTCGAGACATAACTCGACCAATCAGCATGCATATAGGCATGAAACGACCAGTCAAAATTTGAGTTGTTGTACAGTGCAATTCGCAATCAATTTTTTGTACATTTTCAATGTTGATTATTGTTGTTATTCTTTAAAATAAAGTACCCTAATGATTATGGATTGTATTGTTGAAGGTAAGGACTACGTATTTAATAAGATATTACATAAATTTGTCATTCCATTTCATGAAATGCGCGATTTAACTTTGTAACAAAAAATAAGTGAATAAAAAATTAATGTCATGGACTAAAAGTTCACTTTCCCGTGCATTCCTGTCTTGAAACCGGATTAGTTTATATCCTTGTTTATCAAAGCAGCAATATATAATCTATTTTGTCTATACCTTTCTATACATTCGAACAAAGTTTTCGATCTTATGAAGAAACTAAATAATGGTAATTTTTTTTTCTTTTTATTTTGTTATTTTAAAAGTCTTTTATGTTTCTTTTAAGGTCGTTAGTCCCCAAAAAATCGTCGAATAATGCGATGACTGAAATAAAATTTGATCTCTTGTGTTGGAGTGGAGAAACGCAATAAATGATTTTTTCAAAATTTTTATTTCATTTATAATTTGTATTATTACTTAAACAGTGAAATAGGTGTGTTTAAAAACACAACGGAAACTCTTTAGTGAAGTACCAATCTAATTATAACCACATTTAATTTATGCCAGGAAATCGGGGTTTTTCGCCAGTGTGTTCCGTTTAACTTACACCACTGGTGTGACTTACAGCCGTCAACTGAATACTAGCACTTGGCCAGCGATGAACGTGAAATATAGAGTATAGGGTGAATACTAGATACTATGTAAAGGGTTAGCCACTCAATTGTTTCATGCAATTGTCGTTATCAGCCTCTGTAGCCTAGTTAGTAGTGACCCTGCCTACGAAGCTGGAGGTTCTGGGGTCGAATCCCGGTGAGGGCATTATTTGTGTATTTATTTATCACAACTATTTGTTCCTTGGTCGTGGCTGTCTATGTATTTAAGTAACTACATATATCTATATTATACAGAGTGTAAATCTAATACGGGCGATCAATTATACCAGGCATAGGATTCATTAGTGCAATCATGGATTACAAGGTTTTTAAAAGTTACTCTTAATTATGACCCCACAGATTTTTTAAAAGATTATCAGAGCAGCAATGTATGTACGAAAATTTGTTAGGTATTGTTGATATGGCAGTTAACTCATCTGCTTTTGAAATTAACTCGCATATGTTGCTCTACATTGTGCGCCGAATTATTTTGTATGGATAATTTTGTTGCTCTAATTTTAAGTAAAAGTTATTTGAATGTACTTATTATGTCGTAAACTAACACCCGTTAAGAGCTTCGCCCGTATTAGACTTACACCCTGTATATCTCGTCGCCTGGTACTCACATCACAAGCCTTAATTGAGCTTACAGTGGGCCTAGGTTGATTTGTGTAAGATGTCCCAAGATATTTATTTACAAATACAAAGCAAGTGAATGGATATGTCACCTGTAGCTGCGAGTTGGCGACGTAAAGCGGTCGCTCCACGCGGTGGTGACAGCAGGTGGCGACCACCACTCCTCGGGTTCTCGTCACCACGCCGGGAGCTGCGATGCAGCGCAACGCGTAATCTGTCACACAAATACCCATTCATACAGTGTACTGTACACCAATCTTCAGTTGAAAGTAAAAAAAAGGTAAATAAACCTGAAAATCAAGGCTCGGAACCGGTTTTTTTTTCGAAAACCTCGAAATAGCCCAATATTTAAAATGTTTTATATTCTTTATGTAGTACTCAAAATGTTATGAAATTACCAACGTCGTATTTTTAAATTACTCCATTAACAAGGAACTGATTCACCGAAGAACAAAAAAGAACGAAATTCGATTTCGTTCTTTGGTATGGAGTAAAAATCGGTATCCGAGCCCTGCTGAAAACTTGCATTATTTTATAATGACGCATGTTATGAACACAATCTTGGTTTTATCACCAACTCAAAACCTTAAACCTGAGTTCACATACATTTGTAGTTTCAATTATTGATATTTATTAGTAATAATGTGAAAATATACCTGCTAATATGTTTCACCATGTGTCAAAGACGTCAAATGCTATGGATAGTCAGCCATATTAAATTTGTTTACATTTTTTTAGATTCTACAGACGATATAGATTGCAGTAATTTTTGTACAGAACTTCTATTGCATAAATTGCAAAGAACCTAAAAGAGTATACAAACGTGGCGTCATTTTTGTGTATTTCACATAAAACTTCACAGGGGCGATAGTTTTGACAGTTCGAAAAAAGATGTTGATTTGACTTGCCATTCATCAAGCCTATTTCAATCGATAAACAAACTTACTCGACATCAAACGTGCCTATTTTGCGTGGCCCCAACGCTGGCTCAGTACTTGTTGGGGACTTCACATATACCCTTAAATTTCTTCGCAGGTGTATAGGTTTCCTCACGATGTTTTCCTTCACCGTAAAGGAGTATATTCCATGAAACCATCTACTTTTTGTCGCTTACTTGCATGGTCCTTAATAAAATATGCTAGTTGCGACGAAACACTGCCAATCTAAAAGCCTAGATTTGTTATTATACCGTAACTCAGCTTATTAATTTAATTTTTCAAAAGTATTGAAAAGACAGTGTCTTACGACACGTTCATGGAATGCTCCCAAAGCATTTGTGAATTTCAAATGATACTTCGTACATACATAAGTTTTTGGAACACTCACCCGTGGCGACCCCGCACAGATGCTTGGCCAACCCGACCACAGCGTCACACTCCATGACAACAGGAACAGCCTCTAATGCCAAATGCGCCAAGTCTGCTCGGATCCTCACTGCCACTTCACTCTCCTTGGCTTTCCCTCCATCTTCAGATCTTTGTTCTTCACTTTTGGGTCTTTTATTATTAGCATTTATTCTGTCTTCACTAGGTATGTTAAGTCTGCTATTACTTTTCATTGTTGCTGCTTTTGATTCATTTTTAATTTTCTTACTTTCATTGTCTATTTTTTCTGGGGTACTATCGAATTCACTAGATATTGATTTGTCAGTTTTAAATCTTTTATTGTTAGTTTTAATGTTAATGTTTTCATTATTGAAGTCATTATTGCTAATATTATTTTTTACTTCATCGCTATTATCCAATCTTCTATTATCACTCTGTTTGTCAGATGTAGCATCTATATTGTATTCACCAGGTACATTGACTTGGTTATTCTTGTCAACTCTATCTCTATAGTCCTCATGATCACTGATATTAACTTGATTATTCTCGCCAAGCATATTCCTACTTTCCCCATGGCCTTCATTATCTTCCTCATTCCCTTTAGACGTGAAATTCTTGATTAAGTCACCATAGCTTTCACTTTCATCAAACTTGCTCACTTCAGAACTGCTGACTTCATTATTATCGGTGATGTCATCGCCCCTTGTCTCGGTGAGGTCGCTAGCTGTCCTATCTTCGTCATTATTTTCCAACGTGAAATTCTTGCTTATATTATCATCAATTTTGTTCACTTCAGAACTGCCGACTTGATTATTATCGGTGAGGTGATCGCCCCCTGTCTCGGTGACGTCAGTAGCCGTCCTTGGTGGTGCGGATCGCAGCTTGTTGTCGCGCTTGTGACGCAGCGGCGCGCGGTCGACGGCCAGAACGCGGCTGCCCGCTGCTGCGCCCGCGTCGCCGCACCACGCGTGCGCCGCGTAGTACGACAGCTGACCTGCAAGCACAGCAACCTTATAGTTAAGATAAGACAAGATAAGATGTTTATTTGTTTAAGGGCTGCTTTTTCAATCGCCAAATAAACCTATCCATTAGTTAAAATTATCACCATCCTTTTCTAAAATCATCACTCAAAAAACCGGCCAAGTGCGAGTCGGACTCACGCGCGAAGGGTTCCGTACCATTATCAATTTAGTATTAAAAAAATACAGCTAAATCAACCTACCTCAAAAACTATAGGAGATAATTTAATCAATCCAAAAATCGTTGGTAGAGTTTATTAATGTACATAACATACATTTTTTTTAGAATTTTATATCAAGTAGTTTACAAAATAGAGGCGGGGACACATTTTTCAGACTTTAAGAGCTGATATCTCGAAAACGATTTGCTTAAATAAAAATAAGATTTATAAACCTTCATATCATTTTCAAAGACCTTTCTATTAATACCCCACACGCTTATACATATATGTACAACTAAATTTTTTTTCTATCCCTCAGTTACATGTATGGAGGGCCCCCACCCCAATGGTTTTTTTACAATTTAGTATCATAATCCTGTAGCGGTTCATACAACACATATCCTTACCAAATTTCGTTACTGTAGCATTTATAGTTTCCGAGTAAATCTGCTGTGACAGACGGATAGACGGATATGACGAATCTATAAGGGTTCCGTTTTTGCCATTTTGGCTACGGAACCCTAAAAAGGACAGGGCTTATATTTATTTGACAGGTACTATTAACTGGGGATTGAAAAATCAGGTACTATTAACTGGGGATTGAAAAATCAGTCCTAAGTCATGTACATAAGATGTTACAATTTTACAGAGAACTTCCATGACACCGCGTCAGAGCACACAAGTTGTCTTATTATCTATCTTAAAAACTAAATCTCAAGTCATATAGTTATAACTTATAAGGTAACATTTGAAATAAAAGTATGAGATGTCAAATTAAAATATAAGTAGGAGTGGTTTTCTAATATTTGTATGCTTATATTATATGTTATGCTTTCTAATACTTGTTGCAGATTACTAAGAATTAACTTTTGACAGTTATAGATTGATCCATATTAATTATGAGGGTTAGACTCACCATTTTTCCGATAGTCTTAACGTCATATATATAAAACTCATTTCTAAACTGTCAAAGTTC
>JALPQI010022984.1:0-22223 GCA_025490895.1 Thaumatotibia leucotreta
AGAGATATCATTATAATCAAATCACAAATCCTTTAACTAAGTTTACTAATAATTTCCCACGCCGCTTCATAATTCTAAAACAACAATAAAGTGGGTAGGTAAGTAAATGAAGTAACCATGAAAACAGTATTAACTCAAAAATACATAAAATCAGGGGTAACTAGTGTTGATATCTTGCTACCTATATTCCATAACTGTTATGAACGAGAATAATTTGCAATGTTTCTTAATAATTACTCAATATGTTTCGTTTTGAATAAGATATACCTGATTTTCGGAAAATTCAACAAAACAGAAATAACAAAAAAAATATAATTATTTTCATTAAAAGAGAACTAAATCAAAATGTATAACAAAATATTTCTTACCTCGCCACATAAACAGTTTTAACTGAAAATACAACAATGACTAATTCTGATAATATTCATAAATAGTGTATTAACTCAAAATAATCACTAACAAGTGGCTACTTTTAAATCAACAAGACTGTAACAAGTCGAAATAGCACTGTATCGGAGACTTGGATTACGTCGATCATGCGGAGCAACTGACAATACTGCTGTTTAGACGGTACTGATATAATTATAAAATATTTTAAAAATAAAAATAAAACCGCCTTCAAAAATTCGCCCGAACTAAAAAGTTAAAAATAATTTTGGTTCCTACTTCTTAGGATTTCCTACCCAAACCTTTAAACCTTTTACCCTATTCATTGAAATAAAACATTATGGCTAGGTACCCTACAGATTTCTTAGAAGTCGGTGCCAAGCCGAATACGTTCATAGGTATATATTAGATAGAGCTTTGTAACTTACTGTCACTCCGATTACGCTTTTATCAACAGAATGGTCTGTCTCAGTCATTTTCATGAAAGCATAACCGGAGTGACAGTAAGTTACAAAGCTCTATCAAATACATATAAGTAGGTACTCGCAAAGTGAACATATTTGGCTTGGCACCGACTTCTAAGAAATCTGTAGGGTACCTAGCCATAATGTTTTATTTCAATGAATAGGGTAAAAGGTTTAAAGGTTTGGGTAGGAAATCCTAAGAAGTAGGAACCAAAATTATTTTTAACTTTTTAGTTCGGGCGAATTTTTGAAGGCGGTTTTATTTTTATTTTTAAAATATTTTATTTTTTACTTTTTAGTAGTGTAAATATAAAATCGTTATTCAGTATGCTTGTAACACACCCCCCTTATATACTTAACCCCCCTTATAAATAAACCGTCTAACACCTAACCTACTTCACCTGACTAAAAATAAGAAAATCTGAAAATTCTAATAAGAAAATCTAGAATTCTAATTACCTACTTCTAATACTGCTATTATGAATTAATAACTAATAATGAAATAATCCGGAATAAGTAAGTTAATATCTTGAATTGGATCAGTAATTTGGCCAAATGATCGTTAGTGTGTATTTAGAAACCCTTCGTTGTGTCCGTTGTCAGTAACCGAAATCCTTTTCGCATATAGGTAAGAGTTGAGTATCTTAATACGCATATTGTAAGAAATCATTTAAAATAAGAAATAATATGTCAGAATATAGGTAAGGTAAATGTCAGATGTAAATTATGTCATAGTTAATTTGTCAGCTAGAAAGAATGTTGTAAAGTATGTAAAAATAGTCCAATTACATGTCACAATATAAACAAAGAAGTTATAGTTAATTTTATACTGAAAATATTTTTATTTGGGGGTTAGAGAAACTGCCCCGCCCCGCAGCTTCCGTATCCATCTTCCAGTTGCAAGGTCAGGATTCCGCCCCCGTGCTGAAGGCACTAAAGTTCTGAAGGAACTTAATAATGACATGACCTTTTAGTCCTTCCTGTCATTATTTTGTGACATTTCTTGTCTTGTATGAGAGGATTTGCAAAGGGACATTTAACATAACAAAATACTGGTAGGAGCAGAAGTATTAGATCCACTCTAGTTATCCAAAATTCTGCAATTTTTGCAATACATTTCTTGTATTGGTTTCAATGAAATAATATTATCCAAACTGTAGGTGTAGCCATTTTGTATCATACTTTCAGACCAAAATAAACTACGATCTTACTGCGATCCAGCCTGGGTAAATTACTCATTGAAAATTACATACCGTTACTAGTATGATTTGTGATAGAAGGTATGACCTTGTATTCTTAAGGTCGTGTTGGAAAATTACAGAACCATAGAAAACAGAATGAAGTCTTAGTACTCACTGCTAAGAGACGGGCAAACAAATATTTTCTTTTCATTTTCAAAAACAAAGTGCTTCTAACGTTACGACATATTGTGAGTTATATATTTTAGTTTTCTCACAATATTTAATACTACCAGTAGAATAGCAAGGAGCAAAATATAAATTGTCAAATAGTATGTCAGGTTTGTCTATTTGTGTCATAAATAAATATATGTAATAAAATCCTAACTTGTCCCTAAACCCACCCTACATCCTAGCTAATTGTACATTAAAATGTAACCCATAAACCCGTATTTAGTTTACGTAAACAAATTAAGAAGCCATATATGTACCGGAACCTAGCTAACTATTGAAAATATTTAATGGCTTAATTCATCTCAAAAATTAGAAAATCACTTGAATCCTACAAATCCTACGCCTATAATATTCCTAGCCCTAACAGCTACACTATCCAACTATTCTACCGAAATATTTGCAAGCTAGCTCCCCGTGGTGCACATTTAATTTACACGCGTAATTTTCCGATGTGCAATGGGAAATTCTAGGCTAAAGCTATCTACTTCGGATGGGAAAACTCCATTAGACTAACACCCTATTTTCCCGTGTGCTGTTTGTTCCTTCTCGATAGGGATTGGGACAGAAAAGGAACAAACTGACGAATAAATGTGAATATATAAATATATAGATAAAAAAGGACTAAGCAACTGGTTAATTTAGAAAATCAGAGTTGACTTTCCAAATCGTCCGGTACTTAGGGGTAAAACACCAGTCTCAATAAATGCTGGTAACTGTCTGGACCCACCAGATATTTACAACACTAAACTAAAGAACGCTAATTAGAAAGCAAGAACCGACGTTGTCACCGTTCTGGTACCTGTTCTTTCTCTCTAATTGCCCAGCAAACTGTGCTGGATTGAACTAGTTCTCCCTATCCCATAATAATTCAAAACACTAATCACTAAATAACTATAATATGTGACACTTCCAATCTAGATCATTAAAGTGCTAAATATCACTAAAATAATCCAAACCAAAAACTTCACATATTGAAAACAATTAATGAATGGCACTAAAGTAAAAAACAAGAATTTACAACTTTTAATAGCCTATTGATTTGTAGCCTAAACTTCACCAATATTCTAAAATATTAGCACTTGCCTGGGCACAAATCAATAAACAACCAAGATAGCTACTATCTACTAAAATTAAAAACAACTCTACGCACGAAACAAAACTTTACACTGCTTTAAAATATTAAACACTAGCGTTATTCTGGACCACAAAAGAACAAGTAATGAAATAATCAAAATCACAAAATTATTTAAAATAACAAAACGAAACCCCACAACTAGTTTCCCTATACCATGTCCAAAACCAGACCTCACTAGAATCACAAGATACTAGCAAAATCCATATTTCAGGATATAATACAGGTAACCTAGAATGACCTAAACCTGCACTATGAGAACTTCGTCCAACGTTCCGCAAGAAGCCAAAAGACGCTCCCGAATTTGCTCGTGCACACGCTTTTAAACTACCCCTTCCCTACTTCCCTACTCACGTCATCTAGCATACCATTGGTATTTTGAAAACCCATACTGAATTTCATAATTTCGTTTAAACTTTACACAAATTAAATCTTATCCCTTAATTAAAATAAAGTCCAATTTGACCTAATCAATGGGTGTGAACACATCTAGATATAACCGCCTATTGGGCTTGACTCCATAGTTTGTATCATAAACATTTTAGTTTTTTTTATATGAATGCAAATTCGTAGGTCCGCCCTTTTTTAATACTTTATAATATGGTTCAATTTTGTAACGAATATTTTCGCGTGCGGCATTCTTTTTAAGTATCACGTCACATTCAAGAAACCAAACTGATTTTAAGTCAATAATTTATACGGTACAAGCTCTATGATATTGAAATAAGGTTCAAATTATTCTATTAATTAAGTGTCTTAATAAATTGGTTTATTATAAATGACTAAGCTCTCCGAGAATTCATCTACGATTTCAAACGACAAAGCGTACTTGTGTTATGAGAAATATTTAAATTATTACAGTTGCCATCTGCCACTAGTGTGGAATTTAACCGACTTTAAAAAAGATTACTATTATGTTATATACTGCTAACATGGAAAGGGTGCCCTTTGACATGTTACATGCTCTAAATACTTATAATTAGAATGTACTGCACTGTAGTATGCCATAAAACCTGAACTGGCGAACTTATATGAATACAAAAACAATTTCAAAGGTAACAGACTTAGCATGCCAATATTATTTAAAGAATCACTAACCGCTAACCGACATGTCATAACTACTAAGCAAAGCACTTGAATAGATCTCGAAAATGTATGATCCTCCAACCCCTAATCGTTAAGGAGTTATTCCTTTCATCATCAGCTCACCAACATGAGACTATGACCACCTAAAGGCAAATACTCGAATAGCCTCCAAAATATATGAAATATGTTATATTTAAAGAATTATTCCCCAACTCCTAATCTCCAAGGAGCTGTACCTTACATCATCAGCTCACCAACATGAAAGGATGACCACCTAAAGGCAAATACTCAAATAGCTTCCAAAATACACGAAATATGTTATACTTAAAGAATTATCCCCCAACTCCTAATTGCTAAAGAGTTGTACCTTCCATCATCAGATCACCAACTTAAGATGTTCATGACTAGATGCAAATACTTGATTAGTCTTCGAAAATAAATGAAAAATGTCATGTGTGCCTACAACATTTGAAGAGTTCCCTCGATTTCTCCAGGATCCCATCATCAGATCTGGATTCGGTGACAATGGGACCAACTAGAAGGTATACCCTAGCAAACAAAAAAAGAATATTTCAAATCGGTCCACGCGTCTTCGAGTAATCGGGGAACATACATAAAAAAAAAAAAAGATTTCGACGAATTGTAAACCTCCTCCTTTTTGAAGTCGGTTAAAAATAAGCCAGCAAAAGGTACTTAAGCGGCTGTCACTCGGCTTGCGGCGAAGATATTGTTGCACCGGTGTTTGTGGCTTACGCGGCTTGATTTGTAGAATTCAAATATGCAGCTAACTCAAAAGTGAAGTTTTTTGAGTTAATAGGTACTCTTTAGATCTAGGCGTGCGATATAACCTTTAAAGTTCATTCACACTGTGACACATTTTTTTTTATATTTACAGTGTGTAATTCAGACATAATTAAACATACAACATTATATAAAACTAAAATATACAAATTACAAAACTAAACTGTGACTAATTCCTTTGAAAACTGGTATAATTTACAGACAAACAGTCTAGTAGAAATAGAAATAGAAATAGAAATTAATTTATTCATGACACACAATAAAGGACCTTTATTAAGTACTTTACAAAATATTCGACGTTAGGAAGTTAATAATTAGAGAACTTATACAAATAAAACGAGTATTTCATTCCTTTATTATGTAATCTCCATTCCAAGAAACAAAACATCAAAACAATAATATAAATAAAAGTACACAATAAAACAATAAAATAAATATAAATAAAAGGCTAATTAAACAAGAAATAATTTAAAATTTGACATAAACAGATTACAAAAGTTACTAGTATACAAAAGTCCTAATTGACCAAACTTTTTCTCATAAAAATTCAATACGACAAAAATTCTACAAATTCATTCCATATCCGCCGACAAAATGGAATTCAGTGACTCTCAAATTATTTATTATTCTTTGCTCACAGAAATCATAAGTTTTATGGCTTTGACTACCTCCTCTCCCAGAGGAATGAGCTCCAAGAAAAGCCGTATACGTTATTTTCTATAATAATGATGTACTAGTTTAGGTATTGTTTAGATGGGTCAGAAGAACATCACAACTCATGACACAACTCGTGTAATTTTTTTTATAAAAAATATCATAATTTTACATGGATGTTATTAAAAAGATCGGCTCTTTGCTTTTCCGACGCTGTGGTTGATATTTATCCCCTCGTAAGTGACGACAAAAATGGCGAAAAGTCGTTGTCTGTGGAGCCCAGTTCGGGCCTTGTTACAGACAAGGGTTGCCAGGCCACCGATTGCTAAGACCCAAACCTTATTGTTTGGTTTTGTATACTATAAACTGGGAATCTTGGGTCAAAATTTTTTAAATCAATTTTAAGCGAATCTTTGTTGAAGTTGTCTCGAAAGATCGCATTATTTTAGGCGTTAACTTTTGCATTAGGCATTTTTGAAGATATTTTAATTTTGACGACTTTTAAACGAATGCGTTAGGATTTTGGATTAAAAATCATAAAATAGAATCTGGAATAAATTTACCGTCCCATGGCTGTTATAACTACATGAAACTATCGTGTAACAGTGGAGACTGATCTAATAATGGCTATTTTATTTCGTGAATAAACTTTACTTGCATTATTTCACCGTACTTATCGCACCGAAACTCTTGCAATGAATGGGGGTTTTCTGAAATGACGTTCACCATGGTGGCAGCACTGAGGCGTCAGGTCCAGAAACTTGTCTAAATTCTCAGAGCGCCTATAGTTTTATGTTTACATTTGTTTTATGTGTTTATAAAATTATATATAAAAAAATACCTTCTAAGATCTGAAATCGAATTGGAGATCAAAAATGTAAACAAATGGGATACCACCACAAAAAACTTCTCGCGAGAGGTGGGTAATCAAAATCATTGAAATACTTATTTAAAAAATTCATATTTACAGTCACAGACTGTACGTATATTTTTTAATTATGCTACTAATCTTTAATATAAAACATTATATTTTTAATAATACCTTTGTCTAGTTTTAATAAAATGTAAGGTGTTTAATTTATACAACTTGCAATGACAAGAAATTTTAAACATTTGGTTCGCAACTATAACAATTACTAGTTTATTCGTAATTTTATACGGTAAGAATGGGTCTCTATTGGTTCCCATAAAGTTTGAAGTTCGATTTTTGAAGCGAATAACGTTGTAGGTCCGAATTTTTTTAGCCATATTGTCATAAGTCATAAAAATTAATATTATAAATCGGTGGTCAGTTTTATGTAGGTCATAATTATTGTTAGTCATAAAAGTCGATGCCCATAACTTTTAAAATCCATACAACATCATTTCCAGAATGTTAAAAGCAATAACCTTCCTTATTATAACTGTTACAACGTCTATATTCGCAAGTTGTAATTATTTGTTGTCGCGTGATTATGTCAATGTAATGATGGTCAATGTAACCACCTAATAAATTTAGTAAGTAAACTTGGTAATAAACTTAGTAAATAAATAGTAAGAGTATTATTTTAAAAGTCGGTCCTGTTCAACCTAAGGTCGCAGTTCAACCTAATACTCCTCCTCGCTTCGCTCGTCGTCGTACCTACACCGACCTGCCTTAGAGTCGAGTAGGTAAGGAAGTTTCCTAAGTTGCATCATAGTCCATAAATTTCTTAATTTAAATTAAGGAAAGTTATAAATTTCGTATTTAATATTAAATTTTTTGGATGAAATTCGGTTCAAATGTATGACTTAAAATATTTCTAAAAAATGATAGATAGACCTTTGAATATTATAGTCAGCAATTTTATACCTTTTGTAATTAGAGTATGTAATGTTATAGGTTAGTAATGTTAGATCTATTAATCGTTATACTTAACAAAAATTATGACCATTGATGCTTATGTCAATAAATTATATGGATATCAATTTCTGACTAACGAAATTCGGATTAACAAATATATGGGAAAGAAAGGGATCCCGGTAAGAATACTAAGAACCATTTAAGAGGGTTCGTATTTATGCCTATGTACTTAAAAAAATCAAAACAAGATGGTGCTCCAAATGACTCTTTTATGAATTTAAAAAACTGTTCAAATTTTGCATTACTAAGGACATCGATACAGATTTCAATATTTTGACCTACAAATCAATCATTTTCATTTATTAATCGAAAAAGATTAGATTGCAACTATAGACATTGACTGAAATTCGTTCTCTGACTATCCTAAAGACTAAAGTAACACGAGACGTTTTCAAACATTGATTATGTTGATTATTTACATCATTCTAGCAAATTTTCTAGGTATTATTGACGTGACAACGTCTTATAAATTGGTTTGCCGGGTGACACTTCAAGAAACTGCGTTACGCTCCGCTCACGTTATGCGCTCACAATGAGAGCGAGTGAGAGGCACGCGTCCCTTCCACTCGGGCATGGTTAGCCCGCCTAAGAGCGAGAGAGACAGACATAAAAAGTCGTTGTCACGTAAAACTTTCGCCCGTATACCGACTTTACAGGCAACCAATTTATTTTTTGTAATCAGGAACCGTGGACACTCAGCCGTATCTTTTTTATAGCCATGTTCAAAAATATGTTGACAAATGTGATACTTTTGCGTCGAACATACTTTGACTTTCGCGTATCTACACCTACACATAAAACATTGTCTGAGGCTTAGTACCTGTAAGGATAATTGTAAGTGTGGAAATAAATAAAATAAAATAAAAAGCTTATCTCAAAACGCCTCCTCAATTTACAAAGGTGTTAAAAAATACATTCGATATAAAACGTTTTATACCCCTGGAATGTCACTTTAACATCGACAATATAATGTCATGTCATTGTCATAGTTTGTTTACATTTTTGATCTCGAATTCTATTTCAGAGCTTAGTTATTTTTTCTTTGGGGCTAGATAATTGTGTTTCTTAACGGGACCTTACGGCTAAGTGGCGCCAATTAGGCATACGTTTTCGAGAAAACCCTCATTGTCATTTATTAAAAATATAGTCAGACCAAAACCGAGGTACATCTGCAACCGCCGCTTCAAAAATCCATCATGTAATAAACACCGTTTCAACCAACAAGACAACTTAAACAAATTTAGAACCGTAACCAGTATTACAAAGTTAGTCACACCTGCGTCACGCTCTAATTTAAAATGTACCGCTAAAGTATTCCGAACAAGTGGCGTGTACCGAAAATGTACCGAAAACTAGGGGTTTATTGCCTGCATGGCTAGCTTTAGACGGAGGCAAATCGCTTAAGCCTCTACCCTAGTGCTATGCCACCTGGGTCCCTGGATTATGGGGTGATTTTCGGTACCGAGGCATTTACGGACCTGTTAAACGTTTTGCACCTAATTTGGAAATGGTTAGTGTAGCTCTAGTGCTTTAATTTAGTTGTAAATGTTGTAAGATTGATACTTACATTTAAGTGATCCATTTGTTTCTTAAAAATATTAAATGTTTTTCTAATTACGTTTTTTAAGAAACAAATATAATATATTGCACATGTCTTAACAATTTTACAGTAAAAGTAAGTAAAACAAACATAACTTAACCGGTTTTATCTCAAAAGGCCCAGCGAGCTGCGCCACGAGTATCAGTACGTGCCACGCTCACGAGTCGCGAGGTGTGAACGCGGGCTCAGCCCTGGTTACGTTATACAAAGGATGCTGGCGGATTTTTTTTGTAGTATCGCTGTCCTGCTGATACATTGTGCGAGAAATTCGCAGGTTTTCCGGTCTTGATTTACTGAAGTTTAAAAATAAATTGCTTAAATAGTCAAAAATAAACTTAAAAATGTCAGGACGAGAGTAATCAATTACAACTTTAGTCAGAACGGTACAATGGGATAGTTAAAAGTGAATTGGTTTAATGCACGTTAATAATTGTTGAATTTTCAGGCAAAAAAAGATTGAAGTGAATGCAAAGCTAACGAGAAGTTATTTTCACGTAAACAACACGAGAGTCACAAGGGATAGAATAAACGCAGTACAAGAAAAAAAACGTGTTTAAAAATAACTGACTACTTAAATATGACTAAAAAAGTAATCATTGTAGAAAGATGTATTGTGTGCTTTAAAATAAAGTAATTTATTGACACAACAAAATAATCATTACGATGAAATTCATGCCACACATTGTCATTGCCTTTAAGTCAAATGGGTACTCTATTGTCTTCAGGTTCTATAAAGAAAAGTGAAAAGAAAATCAAGGATTATTGCATAGGTAACGGCCCCTTCTGATGAAAATACGCAGTTGGTAGTCACATACGGCGTATCGTTACTGTTACTTTATAGTACCTTCTGAGCCTTCCGCAGTAAACATTATTCGCAACAGTGTCTTGAATCTCCAGCTATACATATACGTACATACATCAGGTACGTTTACAATTAAGATGACGAGGACGTTTTCAAAATTAATTGGAATGAAGGTCTGTATTTCAGCTTGGTATATGAAACGTGCTTTCATAAAGCTCTCTGGTGATCAAACTACCACAATAGTAATTATTGAAGTGTGACAAACACACAGGCACATTTATATTTTTATCAAAAAAATATTAATTTCTCAGTCATGATTGCTTTCTACGTAAATAATAAATATCATTAATTTATATACATACATTGTCGATTAATACCCACAATATAACACATTGAACGACGGGAACTCCCAATGGGAGTTCTCTGTGGGAGGTCCATTTTCGCTACAAAGTGGAAAAATCACGGGATCGGCTACGAGCGTAGCACGTAGATAAGCCTTAATTGAGCTTTCCATAGGCCTACCTACATCGATTGGAGCCAGGTTTATTTTTAAATTTCCCCTGAACTGGGGGCAGTGTGTAGCTTCGCTCGTTAACTCAACAATTGTTGGTATATTTGTTACTGTTTTTAATTAATTTACTGTCACAAGGTGCGAGCAGGTAAGCTGCATATCCGTCACCCTCGGCCACATCAATCTTTGTCGCGTGCAACACTGCCTGTATTATTTTTTACGATACTTTTTGTTACATTGCTTTTATTACCGCAGGGAAAAATTCATTTATTCAGTGTCCCAAAGCGAATTTAATACGGTTTTATTGGTAAAATCAATTTGCTCGCAGCGTTGTAACACTTGTATTTGCTTGTTAAAGTCTAACATTGACTGTTTGTAAAAATATAAATAAAATCTTTTAAGAGTATTTATTGTTTTACGCGGAACAGTACTGTTCAAATTGTTGATATTTAATAGGTGAAAAAGAAGCATAATATACTTGGTAGTACCTGTACCTACTAGAGTTAGTGTAGACTATAATGCTGCCCCCGTTAGCATAAACGCAGTAACAGTTTTAAAATGTTAATGAATACAGAACATAATTTGCAGTAAATAAAGTACCTAAACAATTGATTGACACTTCCAAACTAGTTACTGCGTTTATGCTTACGGGGGCAGAATTGGACGTCATCCTCAGTAACTCCTAGTGGCCATATATGCGGGTTGCTTTTAGTAACAGAAGGATTCCCTGTATCGACAGCAAAAGGTATAAGAGTATCGAATGTCCATATCGTCGCTTGGTACCCTCATCACAAGCCTTAATTGAGCTTACCGTGGGATAAGGTCGATTTTCGTAAGAAGTCCCAACATAAAAAAAATGAAGTATACATATTTAAGTACCTCCAGGGGCCCATTTCTCGAAAGCTTGTAACTTGTAATACAAGTGGAAGCCCTTATCTAATCAATAGTGCCAAAAAGAGACTTCCAGTTGTAATACAAGTTACAAGCTTTTGAGAAATGGGTTCTAGTTCTTTCGAATCGACTAAGCAAATTATCTGCTGATATCGGCTGCCAAAAGGTAGCACACAAGAGAGTACCTGTCCAAAGTCCTTTACAACCGAAAGCCAACAACTTACAAGGTAATATTCTAAGTTCTGAACATATCTTAAGCACTTTGCACCTTATACGTTGTCGTCGTCGCGCTCTAGTTAAATATCGAATTATTTAATTTCGTTTATAAAGCAGGCAGTAAAATTAACTATTAATATCCCAATAATTTATTTACAACTGCCCAAAACTTATTTCACAAATTGTTCAAAACAAAATTCACCTTCTCTTTAATAGCTGCAAACTTCCTTAACTAGGGTTGTCGAAAATCATAAAGTGATCCTAACTTAGCCCCCATTTTCATCTGAAATTATATTGGAGCCAATTTTGTTTTAATACGGCCAGGGATGTTCCCAGGGGTTAATTGGTTCACGCCGGGGAACTTTGAAAGCCATATGCGGTCTCTGGATTTGCATGACCTCACCTGAATTTAGTTTGGGCACCGGTTCTCCCAATTTCTGAGTTTTGACATCCTTATTACATTGCTGTAAATGGTTTATAAGTAGGGAACATGCATAAATGACTTGTAATGTTTATTTGTTGTTAATTTTAGCACATTTCGCTTAGGGCCGTTGGGGCGGAAAGGTTCTCGAGTGGCGGCCATGTACCGGAAGGCGCAGCGTGGGTAGCCCCACAAGGTGGACTGATGACTCTTTGTAACTCCAACAAAGGCGTCTTTTGAGTGCGAGAGACAGATTCTCAAAATGTACGATTTTCGAAGTTTGCTGTAGAAGGTCAGGATGCTTATCCAAGTTGCCAATCGCTAACGTTTAATCGTCAATCGAAAACGAAGGACAGCTAATTGTCTTTGTCGCACTAATATGAAAGAGTGACAGAGAGAGAAAACTACGATAACTAAGCGATAGCGATTGAAAACTTGTCTAAGCACCCTGCTCAGATGATTGTAAGCAACCTGGCCGCTTCAATATATCTGATGGCGACTGTACGTGTACAGTACAATAAATTCGTTTGTTTTTCTCTTTGGCGTGTATAATGATCATTTTATTAATGGCATAAAGAGGCTTAACGCTGTCAATGGAATTTTCGCTCATTATTTTATTAACAGAATTCATTTAAAACGTGTTAATAAATACAAGAATAATCAAGTCAAGAATAAATGTTTATTTTTTAAAGCAACAACGTACCAATTCCATACCGTATAATTATTTTATCTTAATGTCTATATCTATATATATACAATTTACCAGATTTGCGAAATAGTGTTACTTTCTAACAAAATATTGATCAATGATGAAACATTTTACATTTTGTATGACATTTACTTGGCAAGCTACATTATATAAATACCTTTAAATGGGTAAAAATGTTGATGATTTTGGTCCGATATTGAAAGTTCATCGTAATGGTTATTAAACTCGGTTGGTAGCGGGATGGATCGTCGTCGTTCGGTTCCGTTCCACCCCATATACAGGGTGTTCGTGAGTTTACCAATGCATTTTTGATGACAAAATTGAAAGAAGTAACACAAAATGTCACATACGAACAAAAAAAAAATTTTAATTCTTTTTTGTGATATTTTCATTTTTTTTTCTACATGACCAGTAATAAGTTGTAGGGAAATAATTTTTTTTTCAATGTTTTTAATTCTTTTTTTAGTTGAACATTTTTTGAAACTTTTTTCTCATTTTCTCTAACTTTAATCAGTGAATATGTCGAGACGAAAATTATTAGTGTAACAATTTTAATCGTGCAGGAATTTTTCAGTGACTTGATGAAAATATTTTTTTTTAAAAACATGTCATTATCTCTTAAACTAAGCCAAATCCAGAAAAGTTTTTTATGACATTATGGTCTCAAATGTGGTCAGGTATGCACCTTTCAAGTCTGTCGGTATACTCATGAACACCCTGTAGTTTAGTTTAGCTTAGTTTTCTATTTCAGGAAGAAAATTCGAAATACAATGCGACGTCAGGGTATACAAATTTTCATCGTGATCGTCAAAATACAAAGCAAATGTCAAATAATTAATAATAAATAATTATTGTATATAGCATTATTGCGCCCTAGTCAAGAGCATATATTTAAAAAAGTGAGATTGATTGATGAGATTCACCAGAAATATTGATCTCTTCTGCAGAATGTGAAATCGTGTAGCGAGGATAAAAAAAAAACTTGAAAAAAAATTTCGAAGGGGATCGAAAGAACTTTCGTATAACCCACCTACTGAAATTGCACTAGGAACAAAAAGTATCAAAGTTAGCTAATTTAAGACCTTTAAGTAAATCTTAGTTAATTTTTAAACCTAAACATTATAGATATTTAAAGGTGCATGCAGATCAAAAGAGCATTCGCTGTTCTAACCCCCTACTCTACGAAATTTTATTCGATCGTTACACGAAACGTGATTCGTTGATTTCGTAGAGTGATGGCAGTGAATGCTCTTTTGGTTTGCATGCACCTTAACTGTATCGACCCGAAGTTTTCGTTTGAAATTTCTAGTTTTTTATCGGTACACCCTTTATTTATTTTTTTAAACTTTATTGCACAAAACTCAACGTACAAAAGGCGAACGTAATGGGTACCTGTAAATATTTGTCGTCGAATATTGTGTATGAAACTTAAGTTACTATTATAATACATTACACCCATGCGGCATAACTTTACCATAGAAACGCATTTCACGTTAATACACGATACACTGGTTTCTGCAAATTTTTGCCCGCGGGAGGAAGAAACCTTATTATTTCTGCTTGTTCATAAAACTGCGAGATATTTTCTTGAATAGCGACAAAAAGGAAAAATGTTGTGAACGCTTAGTAAAAGTAATAAAGGGAAACTGTCTTTATCTTGGAATACGGCTGTCGTAAGATGGTTGAAAGTGCGTGTACTAAACCACAGTACCTACAGGTAATTTCACTAGAGTTGACGTGAATAGAAAATAAGAGATTATAATAAATATAGTTATATTATTTATTCTAATTTTATAAAAAGCGATATACCAAATTTGCTGCGTGGTGACGGCAGTAACAATACATTTTTCACCACCCCAACTCCTCCTGCGAGAGTCCTAAGAGTCGACTAAGGGATTGAAGTGTCACTGACCATTCTACAAGATTATTTTTTTTTTTATTTGATAAAAGATTGATGATGGGCAGCAGCGTCATCATAGTGGACACATTACTTAGATTAGAAAAAGAACGTGTCAACTGTGTCAACGTCAATTATTTTCTTTCGATAATTATTTATGTTATTTCTGTTCATAACAAATATTTTTAATAAATTATTATATTAATTTGTAATAAAACAATCGGAAAAATGGTTGTGCCTATAAATTGCAAAAAATGTGGTGCCAAAGTTCCTGCCAGAAGATTCCTGGATTGTTTTCAATGCCATGGGCGATACTGCCTAAGCTGCTTAGAACTAATTGGCGTAAGTTATAACCGCTATTCCTTGATGACAATTGATCAAAGAACCTCGTGGAAGTGCCGTTTTTGCCATGATAAATCTAATAAACCTTCCGTCTCGAAAATGTCTAAGAAATCGATTACTCCTATTGTTACTCCTTTGGTTAAACCCAGTACATCAAAAGCCGTTGTGACCCCTTTGAACTCTTCCTCTATTCACTCTACGCGAAACTGTCCGGACATACGTTTAGATGATTCAATTATAGAAAAGTATGAAATTAACCAGCTTGCTCTAGAAATGAAAGCTCTAAGAGAAGAAGTCAGGCTTTTGAACAATCGATTCGCCAAATTAATCGACTCACATCCTGTCTGTAGTAGCTGTAACGCTAAACTTGTCACAAACAGTTCCAGGCCAGAAAATTTGATCGCCAAGCCCTATCCTTCGAAACCACATGATGTCATACCAACGCAGCTCGCTTCGACTCCTCTTAACACTACCGCAACCATCGACAATAGTGTTCCCTCTACAAGGACTAACAAAACATCAAGCACCAAGCATCTGAATCCCAAAATAATCCCCGTATCATCGGCTGCTATATCTGACAGTGTCAAAGAACCTTTGAAGAAAAAAGACCGTCCCGTGCTACCAAACACCGATTCGGTACACTGTACAGCTGGTCCAAATGTCACATCGCTAAGAGCCGCTGAGCCATATAAATTTATCCATCTCTGGAATATGTCATCGGGACCTAACGAAGTACTCACATATCTACAACAACTCTGTCCTATCGGAAACTGCTCCGTTGACGAATTAAAAAGTAAAGGCAATTACAGGTCCTATAAACTCACTATACCGGAGAGATACGTCGAAACTTGTCTATCTGGTGATGTCTGGCCGCTTAATGCAAGAGTAAAAAATTGGACCTTTTTTCGACGCCAACGTATCTTCGAAAACTAAAGAATCTACCACTGCTAACCTTAATTACATAAATCACCGTACCCAGCATCTAAATATCGTTTACCAAAATGTTCGAGGACTCAAGACTAAGTTGCAGCACTTTAGACATGCTGTCCTTTCACAAGATGCTGACATTATCGCTATCACAGAGACTTTTCTTGATGACTCCATTAGCGATCCTGAAGTAGCCTCTGATGGATGGACCATTCTTCGGCGCGATCGCCTCAACCGTCGTGGAGGTGGAGTACTGCTCGCAGCACGCCCTGGCATCTCATTACAGCGACATATCGACCTAGAGACCATAGGCGGTGAAGATCTTTGGTGTTCTTTTACTCTTAATGATTTTAAATTTTATATAGCAGTTGTTTATATGCCACCAAACTCTAATGATAGTGCTTATATGAACTTATTTCATACGATTGAATCTAAGGTTGATCGTATCGCAAAACCTTTCGTTATACTAGGAGACTTAAACTTAAACAGTGCATCGGTAAACATTTATTCCTATTACCATTACTTTCTAAATTATTGTGATATTTCGGGCAGAAATAATATTTTGAATTTCTTAGGTAGCAAACTTGACGTAGCTCTGGTGCAAAATATTTGTTCTACAATGGTAAACAAAGTAACTGATACCGGTCTCGTGCCCTTTAGCGACCCTTACCACCCACCTATCGAAATTTTGATAGAATATGCTTTTCCACACTCTAAACTCAATTCCTGTCTTCCCCCTAGTAATGTTGACACCTCTCGGGATTGGAATTTTGCAAAAGCAGATTTTGCCCTACTTTACCAAAAGTTACAAAGTTGCGATTGGTCTCCTATTTATAAATCCACAGATGTTGACAATGCTACTCAAGCTTTTTACCGCCTAATTTATAGTATATTTGATAAATGTATTCCCAAGAAAATACGATCACAAAAAAAGTCTACGTTTTATCCCATATGGTTTACTTCTGAAATAATTAAAACCATACAAAAAAAGAGTTCGCAACACAAATTGTGGAAGTCAACTAATGATACAAAATTTTACAATTTATATAGTGAATTGAGGACTCGTGTAAAAATTCTTATAAGCCAAGCCTACACTGATTATATTAGAACTATTCAGCAGAATATCAAAGTTAATCCCCAACAATTTTGGAATCATGTCAGCAGTTTTAAAACAAAAGGCGGATTTGAAAGTACTATTTCTTACGAAGGCAAAGAGTGCAAGGGTACTGATGCGGCATTAGCCTTTGCCGACTTTTTCTCTAGTGTATTTTTACCAGATGTTCCAACTTTAGACTCCGCACATGTTATAAAAAATGATTCCTCATCTTCGTCTACCCGAATCAGCGTTGACCAAATATCATTAGATGATGTTAATACCGCTATTAGTAAACTAAAACCTAATTCGGCTGTCGGCCCAGATAAGGTACCTCGATATATCCTAAAAGCAGGCAAGGAGTTTCTTCTTTATCCTGTTCACTTTATCTTCAATCTTATACTCACCACCTGTAAATATCCAAACACATGGAAAATTTCTCGTGTCAAGCTTATTCCTAAAACTAAGGATTTTTCGAAAGCTGAAAACTACCGCCCAATAGCAATTCTCTCCTCTTTATCAAAAGTCTTTGAATCCATATTACATCTGAAAATCTCCGCTCAAATCAAACCCTTTCTTTCTGATAGTCAACATGGATTTCGTTCTAGGAGTTCGGTTAATAGCAATTTATTATCACTAACAGATTCGATTTCCTATTCACTAGACCAAGGTTCCCAAGTTGATGTTATATATTTTGACTTCCAAAAAGCATTTGATCGCGTTGATAATGACATTCTTTTGGAAAAACTTACCTCGTTAGGATTCACACCAAAACTTCTTAGACTCATTGCCGATTATTTCAGAAACCGACAACAATTTGTGTGTCATGGCTTCTACGTGTCTCCACCATATCACACCCGTTCTGGAGTCAGCCAAGGCTCTATTCTCGGTCCGTTATTTTTCATTTTGATGATTAACGACCTTGAAAAGGTTGTTCTCAATTCTCGAATCCTTCTCTACGCCGATGACCTAAAACTATTTCGTAGCATAAATTCCCTTTCGGACTGTGGTTTATTACAAGATGATATAAATGCCCTGCTCAGTTGGAGCATGAGGAATAAATTGTTATTCAATCTCTCAAAGTGCAGTGCAATGACTTTTAGCCGTTCTAAGTCTCCAGTTCATAACACATACTTGATAGACCAAACTCCACTTACACGCGTAAACTCTATGAAAGATCTTGGCGTAATTTTCGACTCTAAACTTACTTTTAACGAGCATATAACTTCACTGGTCTCAAATTGCTACAAAAAATTAGGTTTCATATTCCGTCACGCCAAAGATTTCACCGACCCACAGGTAGTGCAACTATTGTATACTTCATTGATTAGAAGTAAGATTGAATCGGCCTCTACAATTTGGAACCCACACGAAAAATCGTACACCTTGCTCCTAGAAAAGGTCCAGAAAACATTTCTTCGGTTTATGTACAAAAAAATATACGGATTCTACCCCTTTTTATACCCCACAAAATTCTTACTTGGCATGCTAAACTGCAATTCCCTAGAAATTAGGCGGAATCTCAAATTAATGTGTGAAGCATCTCGAATTTTGAGAGGAGAATCGGATTGCTCAGATTTACTATCAAGGATGTGTACCTTCTATGTTCCTGACAACTACTTGCGTGGTCGCTGCCATCGCCTCCTAGCGGATTAGGCATCGCGCACGATGGCTCACCAGTTTTCTCCAATTGTTCGCTCCCGTATTCTGCTTAATAAATTTTAATTTTTTGCACCAGGCTCCGATTTGTTCGCGGACAACCTTGACAAACTTAAAAAAGAATTCTTGCGTTTTTGTGAAACAGTAACATAAATGTGATAATTATGTATGTTATTTTTAACGTAAGCTTCTTGTACTGATCAATTTATTATTGCTTAGTGTTTTTTATCTTACCATCTGTAACGCTTTGGCTTGTCAGCTGTTAGTTGTAGATGTATTAAATAAATAAAATAAATAATTACTGCGATCGCCAATCCGCTTGCCCAGCGTGGCGATTATGGGCATTTACCTCCTGATGCGAGAGGCCTACGTCCAGCAGTGGACTAACATAGGCTGATGATGATGATGATGATGACGTGAATAATTTGTTGATTACACAAATATAACAAAATAATATACTGTGAATTAATTACTTAATTGTGAGTTGAAATATTGAACCTGGCGTGAACGCGTACTTGGTGCTTGATAATGGAGACCTAGGCCCTCCGAAACATGTCGTGTGTAGGTAGTGACTGAATATGCGTGAGTTTAACGTACCTACCATATCTATAACTAAACAGTTAGTTATAGATATGATAGGTACGTTATTTGGAGCTACTTGGTATATCGCTTTTTATAAATTTCGAATAGGTACATATACTCGTATATATTTATTCGAATATCTAATTAATTAATTATATTGAAGTATGAGAGAACCTTCTGAATACTATAAAAGTTAATTGCAGGTGACACATGTCAAAATAAGTAACATTAGAATAAGAATAAGAATAAAAATGATGTATTGCCCAAATTACAAAATAAAGAAAAAAAAACTATTAGGATATAATAAAGGTAATAAAAGTAATAAAATACTCATATTCAGAAAGTAAACTTATTTTTTTTTGTAACTCGATAGCAGTAACAGTTTCTGAGCCTAATTATATTAGACCTAAATAATAATCCCTTTAAAATAGAGAAAAAAGAACACGCTGCGGAAGAATTTGCTTTATGATCCCATTTTCTAGTCCAAAGATACTGCTTTGGACTAGAAAATGGGATCGAGTTAATAGAAAGAAAGAAATAATTTTATTCGTAACATACACATACACAGAAAACACAACATACTGAAACGAAAAATAATTAACCAAATAAAAGTGTGTGCGCTACGAAATGGAGAGTTTATATTAAATTTATCTAATTAACAAGTTTTAAATGGTATTATCATCTATTAGTTCTATTACAGTAATTATCGCAATCGATTTGAATTCAATGTTAATATTAAATCAAAACACTATTTAGTCCTTTGTTCTCATTTTAATTACACGTTTCATTTTGATAATATCATGCTTTAAGTTATTAAGCAAACAGAAGGAATTCTTTATTGGCCAAACAACAAAGCTGAAATTATTTTCCATAACACCAAATTTTCCGTTAAACGTTCATTTAAAACTTGCACCCTTGTAACGCACAATATTGACTACAAACATTTCAACCTTCGTAACTCCCCTTTTATTCTTATACTAATATGAACCTTATTACGCTGGAAATAATGGCTACTCTTTCCAAGTACTGTCATAGATATACGATCTTGCGGAGGTTGGAGCAAAAATGGCTGACTCTTTATTCAAAAGCTTTGTTCGTTGACGGGAAGTTAGTAAGTCCAGCGAAGGCCAAACTGTATGAAAATGTAAACCATTGTTTAGACTTAAATACACCTGTGTGAATAGCCAAGATGCCAATCGCTAAAACTAAGTAGCATAATATCTTAGTTTTCTCTCTTTGTCACTCTATTCTAGTTATTGCAAAAACTTAAATAAATCAGCTGTTAATAACTATTTTTCTGCCGAGTAAAATTACAATCCTTCAATTTTATTTATTGTTATTAGGCATGTAGAAGTGTCGGTGACAATCACTACATGCGTACGCTACCATAAATAATAGTACATTATACGTATACGGGTAGGTAGGTACATCTATAATTGTAAAGGGTAATCTAATAAATCAATTAACATTAAAATCAAATATAAAGTACATTACGTATGCAGTTTACACAGCTATGAAGTAACAAAATAACCCGCTTGTTTAACACGCAATGGATTAAGGCCTCATTTGCTTAAATTAAGGCCTAATTTGCTTAAGGGCAGACAGCGTGTGGCGAACGATCATATGTGACAGACAGGGGTCGGCAAATGCCCCAGTCACGCACGTTTCCGCCTGTTGATTATTATTGTGTTACAGTAACAAAATTCATAATTTAAAGACAAACGGGACTTAAACGCGTAACTTACGTAAAGGTGCATTTTTTTAAATGTTGGCACAACAAAGTGGCTCCACTCCACGTGATCGTAAGTGAAAAGTAGAGCCCAAATCGCGGCGGCAACGAACAGGAGACAATCAGCCTGTTAGTTGCCACCAAATGCGCACATTCTATTTATATCCCCCACTCTACGAAATCAACGAATTTTGACGAATCACGTTTTGTGTAAAGGTGCATTTAGACCGAACGAGCAGTCGCTCGTTCTATCTGATCCCTCTACGAAATTAGTTCGTAACACAAAACGTGATTCGTCAACATTCGTTGATTGCGTAGAGTGGGGATAGAATCAGCGAATGCTCGTTTGGCCAAGGGGGTGTCACTCCGCGATTCCGTCGCGCGGCTACAAGTACATGCAGAGCGCCCCGTCTCCGTGGTCTATTCAATGGTTGGCGCGCGCTGTCTCGGAACGCACGTTTAAATTTACAACGCTGGCTCGTCACGTATCGCGAAATATGGGTCTCCCTCGAGATCCCTAACATCGTTTGTCCTAAAATCACTTGCCCGAACTGTTTTGCACTAATGGGCATTAGCCCTATCGATCAGTTGCAATAACACTCATTTTCCATAATGTAATGATTGTCCTAAAACTCACTTGCCCAAATAATTTTTTACCATAACTGTTAAAAACCCTAATGTTATTTTCCATATTCTTCGAAATCCCTAATAACGTTTCACCTCATGTCATTTAGCCTAAATGTTGTTGTCCTAAGAGACAGAAGCCCTAGCGATCAATAGCCATACCTAACAATATTTAATCATAATGTCGGTAATGGTTACACAATTTTTTTTTTTTAATTTTAGAGAGATATTGGCTCCTAAATAAAATTTGGGGGTGCCTGTCGTGTCGCATAACGTCGATTATCCTAAAATTTTTTGGCCGAGAATGTATGGCATAATGTTACATGGCATACTACTTGTTTAGCCTACTTAATTTTGCGCATACACGTTTAAAATACGTTAAATACGTTTAAATGTTCAAGT
>JALPQI010022985.1:0-18506 GCA_025490895.1 Thaumatotibia leucotreta
GTTATAAATGAAGAGTATAAAAAACTGGCCAAGTGCGAACGAGTCGAACTCGCGCGCGAAGGGTTCCGTACCATTATCATTTTTTCATAAAGACGGCAAAAGCCAAAAATCACTTTTGTTGTATGGGGGCACCCTTAAATATGTTTTATTCTACTTTTTAGTATTTGTTGTTTTGGCGGCAACATAAATACAGTTTCTGTGAAAATTTCAACTGTCTATCTATCACTGTTTACGAGATATACCCTGGTGACAGACAGACAAACAGACAGCGGAGTACGTAGTATCTATAAATATGGTCAAATATATAATAGGGTCTCTAAAAAATACCTGCATATGCAAATATTTTAATGGATTTAAAAAACACGAAATATGGTAATTGGTGAAAATGATTAATGTTTTATATTATAATCATCCAGCCATTAAGAAACGGATACGAAATTAATTAAACTGGTTGGTAACTTGAACTGTATTTGATCAGGAAATTTTATATTATATGTAAGTACAAAACCTTTCACACTTTATTGGTTATAATTGCAATCACAAAATAGTTCATATCCGGTCCTAAACTTTAAGAGAGATCGAGGATAGTTAGTATACCAATCAACTTTTTCCGTGCAGTTTACTTGTTTAGTGCATAATTAATAAATGTGCAATTTGTGAACTACCTACGAGAAATTCATTAAATTAAAACATTTCATTCAACAATCATAATTTAATAGGTATTTTTTATGGACTAAGTAATAGGTAAGTATACTTAACGCTACAATACACATATATTATGCAAAATCAGAGAAGGTGAGCATTTTTTTTATTAATATTACTGTGAAATTTGGGAAAAACTGTATCTGCTATGTCACGATAAAAAATTAAACTAAAATAAATTAAATTACAAAATTACGTTTTATAGTTTTAAAATAAATTGTTATGTAAGTTTAAAAAATAAATAAAAATCCATGACCTTAGTTACTTTATTAATCTGTCATGTAAATTAACTATTGTTCAAATAGAAAAATACATTCTTATTACGTTTTATTGATATTTCGTGAACCGTCAATTTACAAACCGCACGATAAAAGTTGATGCACGTGTAAACTTATAGGTACCTACAAAGTCGTTGTATTAGAAAAAGTATGTATCTTATAAAATACACGGCCAAGTATAGGGTTAGCTATTTAGAACTAAAATAGTGTTTATTTATATATGAACATCCCGTCAGTGCAATTTGCACGCGTGCAATTTGTCGTATCGTGATTCTCGTGACGTGACCCCGGCTTTGCATTAAGTACCTAGTACCCACTTTGAGTAGGGCTATATGTACTAGGCACCTATGTCCGCAGTTTCTAGGGCATCCGGGCTTTTGCAACCAATCAACTTTTTCCGTGCAGTTTACTTGTTTAGTGCATAATTAATAAATGTGCAATTTGTGAACTACCTACGAGAAATTCATTAAATTAAAACATTTCATTCAACAATCATAATTTAATAGGTATTTTTTATGGACTAAGTAATAGGTAAGTATACTTAACGCTACAATACACATATATTATGCAAAATCAGAGAAGGTGAGCATTTTTTTATTAATATTACTGTGAAATTTGGGAAAAACTGTATCTGCTATGTCACGATAAAAATTAAACTAAAATAAATTAAATTACAAAATTACGTTTATAGTTTTAAAATAAATTGTTATGTAAGTTTAAAAAATAAATAAAAATCCATGACCTTAGTTACTGTATTAATCTGTCATTGTAAATTAACTATTGTTCAAATAGAAAAATACATTCTTATTACGTTTTATTGATATTTCGTGAACCGTCAATTTACAAACCGCACGATAAAAGTTGATGCACGTGTAAACTTATAGGTACCTACAAAGTCGTTGTATTAGAAAAAGTATGTATCTTATAAAATACACGGCCAAGTATAGGGTTAGCTATTTAGAACTAAAATAGTGTTTATTTATATATGAACATCCCGTCAGTGCAATTTGCACGCGTGCAATTTGTCGTATCGTGATTCTCGTGACGTGACCCCGGCTTTGCATTAAGTACCTAGTACCCACTTTGAGTAGGCTATATGTACTAGGCACCTATGTCCGCAGTTTCTAGGGCATCCGGGCTTTTGCATGACTGATCTTGTGCTGTAAGTACCTACTTTATATAAATTAACTCCAAAATGGTTGATCAGACCAAATAATCTATATAATTTTTGAAAGATGGTAAGTGCCTACAGTGTAAAACGGTTTTTCCCTGACGTGTCCTGATGAACATATACCTATTAAAATCCTCGGGACACAAGCCTCTTTTTGACCGTCTTCAAAAAGGAGGAAGTTTACAATTCGTCGAAATCTTTTTTTTTTATTTTTGTTCCCCGATTACTCGAAGACGCGTGGACCGATTTGAAAAAATATTTTTTTTACAACTGAATCATGGCATTTTAAGGAACTAAAGTTCTAGAGTTTCTAGAAAAAGCTTATAAATTCACCATTAACAAACTAATCACTATCGACACTATCTAAGTATCTACATAGTATAAAGTGGCTCCCGCTGTCTGATTCTATGGTTACCTTTATTTAAAGCTACGCAATGGATTTTGGCGCATTTATTTTTAAGTTGAGAGGTAGGTTTTCGTGTTGCTAGTATTACTCTAAAATAGGAGGAATTCTGGCAATGCAATACATAAAGGTGCATTCAGACCAAACGAGCATTAGCTATTCTAAAGAGTAGGGGTACTCTTCGAAATTCGATCGTTACACAAAACGTGATTCGTTGATTAGCGAATGCTCTTTTAGTCTGAATGCACCTTAACGCTCTTATTCAGATTGCGTAAAAGACAAAAAAACCGGCAAACAGCGAGTCGTTTACCCTTTTCCCGTTTTACCCTTAACGTGCTAAACCCTAAAAATTGTGAATTATTCCTATACCCAAAGGGCAATGGAGAGGGCTATGCTAGGAGTCTCTCTGCGTGATCGGATAAAAAATGAGACCATCCGCAGCAGAACCAAAGTAACCGAAATAGCTCTCCGAATCGCTAAACTGAAGTGGCAGTGGGCGGGGCACATTGCGCGCAGAACCGATGGCCGGTGGGGCGGGAAGGTTCTTGAGTGGCGGCCACGTACCGGAAGGCGTAGCGTGGGTAGGCCCCCCCACAAGGTGGACCGATGACCTGGTGAAGGTCGCAGGAGTCCGCTGGATGCGGGTGGCGCAGGACCGGTCATTGTGGCAATCTTTGGGGGAGGCCTATGTTCAGCAGTGGACATCTTTCGGCTGATATGATGATGATGATTCCTATACCTATCCCGAAACAGAAGCAGCCACCCACAGCGCTCAATTGAGCGAGTCACCCAATGCCCCAGATTAGCAGTCGGCGATTGGCAATGACAAATTATCCAGAGAAATACTTAATAAACCGCTATACTGTTTCATCGATGAGTGAGACGTTGCTAATTTAGGAAAAGGACTTTGAAGATGCTACGGATATAGAAATACTTACATAATTACCACTGATGAGATTGATGGGTACCTACCTAGTTAAGGGAAAGATAAAATGTTATGATATTAAGTAGGTAGGTACCTAATATTTCGTTATTGGATATATGATATATACCCTCGTATGGCCCACCATAGTTACTTTTCCTAGCTTTCATTTGAACCTTGTTCTTTAAACATATAAATTGGTAAAAAATTCGTTTGTTTCAAAAAGCAATGAAACAAAATAAATTCTACATCAATTGGCCCATTAAAGATTCAAATTGGATTGCAACAACTATGTACATTGGGTCTTACGAGGATACTACACTAAAATTATTAATTATAATTTAGTAACGATTAAATTTGCATTTATCCACCGAAAAATTACAGTTTCTTGACACGGAGTCAAAAGCTGCAGTTGTACACTCGACCTATTGGATCCCTAGCGAGGCCACTCCAGGACAATGTCACAGTCACAACTAGCAAGAGATTTCTTACCATCATTTGTACCACCTGTGTTTCACAAATACATTTTTACTTTACTTTACAATTTGCTTTATAGCGCTATTTTGACATGGTTTCCGAATTGGTAGAGTTCCTATTGGTAGACTATACCTTTACTTAATGAATGACTGTAAATTCCCAAAGAAACTGTTGACATGCTGGTATAACAGCGTCAAAGGCTAAGCCGGGAATATAAGAAACTAGGTCAGCATTACAACCTGCAATAATGCACCTCCACATTAACCTCAGGTCAGCTGGTCAACAACTCAACATAACTTGAAGATCTGGCAATTTCTATCATGCTAAAGAGAAAAGGTAATAGGTATGTAGGTGACTCATAATTTTTCTGTCTGTTGTTGCCATGGTTACGGTCTTACGGTCACCTGATTTACACTGGTTTTATGCAAAATTATGCTACTTAATTAAACTATGCAAACAAGCGTGTAGTCCATGTTTGTAGGTAGCCCATCAAGGAAAGGACTTATTAACACCAGAAAAATGCATGTTTGCATCGTCTAAGTAGCACAATTTTGCATAAAACCGCCGTGACTCAGGTGAACCACGTCAATAACAAACATCAGAAAAAAGTTGATTCACCCATGTAATAATTGTCTTCACCGTGACCCGACACGGAGGATAAAATATGGAGACTTACAAACGTCTGTACGTATATGCTTCCGTAGGGAATATCTCTCTTGGAAGAAAAGGGAATACAGGTCACGTTCTGTTTATGGCAGATTGCAAAGAAAATAACACAATAAGCGGTCTATGTGGAACGGAATGTGAAAATGGAATAGGTTGCATTAAATCGGTACAGGTATACGAACAGTAATAGTACTTATCGAGTAAAACCTTAACGTAATCGTTACTTGACAACGTCTTGGCACGGCTGCTGGCCGATTAGAATGCTTTACGTTATCAAGTAAAACCGATTGTATTTCAAGTCCGTAAATTACACGAATTAAGCAATTAAGGAAGTGATGCTTATGTTTCTTGTGATTTGCAGGGATATGATGTGTAACAAACACACTTTATCACGCTTTATTGTTGTTGTTTATCGCAGTGGATTACAGTGTTCCACGAACCACGAACATGAACCAAATCGATGTATAGGTGTTTTTACAATTACTGCATTATAGATAGATAACATTGAAGAGGATTACCTATATAATTTATATAGTTTAACCTTCCGTAAAATTAAAGAGTATAAACCATTATTCATAAAGGTCTTTCTCTACTTAGTATTTATTAGCATTTCATTTATTTGATTTATTTAGCGAAATTCGACACAGTTCGCTGCACTACCGGGTTCAAAATTAGATTTTGAGAATCTTCTTCATCGGTACACTCTTGCCAGAGTGGTCGTGGCCATTATGCAGGTTTCTGAGTGACCCGCTTCACAATACGTCGCCATTCCTCTCGCAGGGCAGCTTTACGAGAGCATTCGTTTATGTTTGTTGAAATACTGGCTTTGACTGGTCAGTCCACCTCATTGGAGATCTTCCTCTAGGTCTGGTGCCCTCCACTCTCCCTAGCACAACCAGACGCTCTATGGACTCTCCACCTCGTCGGGATATGTGGCCAAAGAAACCGAGGATCCGAGCCTGCACCGTAGACAGCAGACGTTGTTTAATCCCGAGTTCTTTAAGGATTGAGGCGTTAGTGCGAAACTCAGTCCACGAAATTGACTTGATAGATTTTGAGAATATTGTACGGTTATTATGAGGATAAAACCTACTTAGTACAATTCTAGCTGAAGGGCATTTCGTTGGTATTACTTCACGTGCAAGGCATGGCAGTTTCCTTTTACCAACAATATTGTTTTTGCTATCATTACGCCAAAGCACTTGCTCAACAACCAGTTAGGAACTTGTTAATCAATAACTATTGCATTTTGTGAGGTATTATTGATGTTTTTTTATTTATTTCAAATAAAGGTCATTAATTATTGTTATTGCAATAGTTCGTTATTGTCATTGTAATTGAAAACAGTTAAGTTCTTAATTACATACTAGGTAAGGTACCTTATGCCGATCAGAAATGCAAAATTGGTAGAGTAAATCAAATATTAAAATAAACTCCTCTTCACCAATGTTTGTACCTACTACTTAGAATCCGAGTTACAATTACATAATTCCATACTAATAGTTAGGTACCGATTCTGTGACCTGTAATTGATATTCGCAATTAGTTTAAGTTAGACACCTAAATACTACCTTCAGGACCTTACAGTACTCCAGGTTGACCATTGGCCCCCAAATAATAGGTATTCTGAATAAATTTTCGGCGTTCATTAATTATTAATATTATTATTCGTGACCTATGTATCTGGCAGTTGCAAAATAGTTATAAAGTCATTTAGATATTACCGTTATAAAATTTACCTAGACATTTTTTTGCCAAAAGTGATAAATAATAGGATACGATTTGTATCAGTATAGATACCTACTTATTTTATCTTATCGAATGCAATATTTAGGAACTTCCACAACATATCTTTTGGAAACTCCCAACATTTTTTTGCAGTTTTTTTAATTAAATATGACTTTCTAAATTTGCTGCATGACGTAATCCGTAAATGAGAACACTGTGTATTCAAAAAAATCTCAAAATCATACTTTTATTCATATTTTCTTTAACTTCTTTTTGAAGAACAAATGTCATTTTTTGGTTAAATAAGTAAGTTTTATTTTTTAGCGTATTACTGCTACTAGGTACTATGCAAATGCATATATTATATTCCAAACAGTATATTCCAAAACAATACCTAGTTCACCTTCACTGATTTGCGTGGGATTTGAACCCTTTTCCTTCATCAGCCGCAAAAGCTGAAGACCAGGGTCGCGTTTTATAAAGTTACAATTTCGCTGTTTGCCTCTCTAACGCACGCACGTATTGGCTAGAAAGAAAGGCAAACAGCAAAATTGTAAATTGTAACTTTATAAAACGCGACCCAGGGGCCGTTTCTCGAACGCTTGTAACTTGTAATACAAGTGGAAGTCTCTTTTTAACACTATTAATTAGATAAGGACTTCCGCTTGTATTACAAGTTAAGATTTCCAGAAATAGGCCCCTGGGTTCAAATCCCACATTGGTGAACTCAGCATTTTTTCCAAGTTAACACGTTCAACACCGCTGACACAGCGTCTGTGATCAAAAAAATCTGAATCCTATGCCAGTGACACACATACGTGATCTAAATAACCCAGTGGCAATGGCATAGAAATACGAACATTTTGGACACAAGTGTTGTTTCGCCGGCATAGGAGTAAAATCATTTCGGTCACACATGCGTGTCGCTGGCATAGGAGTTCTAATAAGAAAATTTCGATCGGTATAGTAGGTATTAGGACTTTTGTCAGTAAGTATTTATCACTATAATATTCATTAAAAATATGAAAATGTTAATGTTTGCTACGCCCATCAGGGTTTATGTTTCACATGTAGGTAATATGTTGCCCATGAGTGCAATTTAATAAATCACTACATAGTATAAAATAAAGTCACTTTTTCTGTCCCTATAGTCCCTTTGTACGTTTAAATCTTTAAAACTACACAACGGATTTTGATGAGATTTTTTTTAATAGGTAGAGTAATTCGAGAGGAAGGTTTTTATGTAGGTATAGTATCTACCCGTGCGCAGCTGGGGCGGGTCGCTAGTAAATGATAAATGAAATACCGTACCGGGGGTGAACGTGTTAAGCCGTCATATACCTATGTATCCGAGAGTTCGCGGTCAACGTGTCTTCATTGTTTCGCAATTAGTATTGTATTTTACGGCTGTCCGATTAAATCCGCCATTATACCATCACGTAGCTAACCACGTGCAAGTAGCGTCTACCTGCCTGTTTCACTAGAACTGCATCTTATCCGATGATCTATCAAGGAAGTGGAATTATCTAAGATGTAGTTTGCTTCAATTATATTGTTTTTAATTAAATAATTGTAAGATACTTTGCCAGAGATACTAGGGTACCTATTACTATTATTTACCAATTACGATCACCATCATCAATCAGTGTGTCTTCCATGAGCTGCCGCGACGTTATTAACGCATTTACTTTCTATCCGGCTTGCTCGCGCCAATAGGTACGCGACGCGAGTAAGAGCGGGAGGATTAGAACAACCAAAGTGAACTACTGAGCAAACAAAGTGCTTTAATTACTGCTTACCTATAACACGGCCAACGGCTTTAGAAATGTTTACGAGTATATACAAAGTGCCATTGCAGCATTGCATACCTACGCATAAAATATTAATGCCAATTCATAATGTCGTAGAATTTTAAGACTTTTTCATTAAGCGTCCAAAATAGAGATATCCATTCTAATATCGTTTACGTTTATATATTTAACATCCACCGTACGTATAGCAACGTATCGCTAACTCAATATTAGGTACAAGGTTTTCTGTTGCACTTTTAACAACTTGCAATTTGAACATTGTCACACACTTAATCGAGATTTAATCACCCCGAAAATGTAACATACAACCGTGTAATTATTGGTGTGGCGTTATGTCAAAGTCAAGTCAAACGATTTTTTATTTAAATAGGCATACGCACTACGCAGACTTACTCAGGCTTAACCCCTCGTATGCGTCCTGTCAAATTACGTTACTGAAAAAGTGACCTTGACAATTAAAACAATAGATTGAAATTCCCACGCACGGATCCGTGTCTAAGCATACGAGGGGTTAAAGGTACGTATGAACTAAAAGCGTTACGAATGAATAGCTCAGCTATACAATTTTGCATCCTACATGTGTGCATCCTCTATCCGTTTAGTGCACTTCAATGGATGGGTCATGGGGTCTGTTGGGGTCATTCTTTGAAAATATGTCTGCGGTCTTATTCATCTGTCCTATACAAAATGTATGAAAAAGACAGGAATTAAACGCAACCGCAGACAAATTTTCCAAGAATTACCCGTTGACGACATTTGATTGAATGAGGGTTTTCTGAAATGACGTTCACTAAGGTAGGGCGCACTGAGGCGTCAGGTCCAGAAACTTGTCTAAATTCTTAGAGCGCCTATAGTTTCATGTTTAAATGTTTTGTATGAGTTAATAAAATTATATAAGAAAATTAAAATACCTTCTTGTTAGTTTTTCTTTGGGGCTAAGTGGCGCCAACTAGTGGCACACATTTTCGAGAAAACCCTCATTGCAGCGGACCCGGACCTCTGTCCGAAATCGATATTCTCAATTAACGACTCGGAACGGAACCGTTACTGGCTGGAACGGACGGGGCATTTTATTGAATTCTTAATTTAAATTTTTATATTGGTACCAGTCACAATTCACAATAAGGATCATGCATAAATTAAATATAACCCAATGTATGTGTGTGATGTTTGATCAGAGAGCAGATTATTTTATGACTTCCGAGTGCTGATGCAATTCTGCCGTGCTAACTAAAAAAGACGCATCTCCCATAGAACTACTATAAGAGATGCGTCTTTTTAACTTAGCACGGCAGAATTGTGGATTCACAAAAGATTTAAAAGTTTCTGTGAGTTCTTTTGCCTCATCGGTGACATATTGTATGATACATGCTATTTAAACAAATCATTATAAAATACCGTTTTACAACCCAGTAAATTATGATGAAAACTTCAACGGGCAGACAGTGCGAGAATATTTTGAAACACAGGTGAATTCGTGATGAAACATGGAATATGCCAATGAAGAAAATAATCCAGTTGATACTATGAACTAAAGTAACTAAACTGATATTTCCTTACTTATAATGATAAAAGCTTGAATTTAAATAATACAAATTTATAAAAACGCTTTTGTATAACGCCAAGACTTTCTAAAATGAAAATATTATTTGGGCACTCATTACATGTATCGAGGGCATTAGTTAATAAAGGGACTAAACGTATTCACGGTCTTCGTCTGACGCACGCAAAGGTTTCTTCCGCTTTAGTCAATATCGGCGAACAAGGCTGATCGCGTTTAGTCTCACAACACAAAGAATTTGTACTGCGGATATGTACCGGAATAGATAATTTCCTTATTTTATCTAGTCTCTATATAGGGTAACGGCGTTTTAAATATAGACACCACAAACACTATGCAGAAAAAGTTTATAAGATTCCATTAACGCTCTGCCACTGTAGGTCACGTGACAATCGTGACATGTCTTATTAAGATTCTCAACATCATAAAGTTGAAAATACGTCTGAGGTATGTCACCTCAGTTGCAGAGGGTTTATTTATGTAGGTAAATCCATGTAACTGTAATGAAATTGACAATTTTGTCGTCTATTTATTTACTTATGATCCAAATTTAAGTGTTACATTATGTCTACATAACTATCATTTTGATATCTAGATATAATAATAATAACAGTAGACTTTGCACAATTAATAAAGAAACATGCTAGAAATTGATCACTTAAGGTGCATTTAGACCAAACGAGCATTTGCTCGTTCTATTTCCTCAACGAATTTCGACTCTACGAAATCAACGAATTTCGACGAATTCCACAAGCGAAATTCCTTATCTAATTAATGACGGTAAAAAGAGACTTCCACTTGTATTACAAGTTACAAAGCTTTTGATAAACAGGCCCCTGTGGCCCATTTCTCAAAAACTTGTAATACAAGCGGAAGTCCTTATCTAATCTATGGTGTTGAAAAAAGACTTCCACTTGTGCTCCAGCGAGACTAGGTAAATATTAAAAAAATCGATGACATCGTATGAGTTCTAAAGAATTGTATAGGTACCTAAAATGAATCCATTTAACGTTGATGACGGCACGCCTATTAATAAGTAAGATATAGCGCTCATAGTAAAACTGCCTGCGATTGCAAACTCCAGAGGCCGGACTTTATAAGGAAAGCTGCCGTATCCTTGAGTGGGCTATTAAATATTCCAAACTTTTTGTTTATCCGAGGATTGCTTTGTTCGTCTTCTGAACTCGTGATCGTATGGTAATGGCGACCCGGATATGGGAGAGGGGTCCATGAATGTACCTAAGTACCTACCAATGATTGTTCCGCGCTAGCTTTACATTATGGTACAACTCACTACGGAAAAATCAGTCGATATAAAGACAGACATTTTCGCTAAGAGAAAAAAATTGTAATGAAAAACTTAGTGGCATTTCATTTGGTATTCGATTTTCCGTAGGTTTTGGAAAAAGAGGACTTGTTAACGAAGTTACTCTAGTAGCACGTATTGATTGTCCCTTAGAGTATGGTCAAAGGCGCCTAGCCTTTTGGTATAACAGATTGCAAATACGCGAGTAATTCGACCAATGTCCGCTGAGATGGTGTAGCCGAGTGGTATCAGCCGCGTAAGCTGAACACGTGGGCTCGATCCTGGTAACCTCACTATTTTTTCTTTGATACCTAAGTACATATGATATCTAATATGTATGATGAAGTTACTCTACTTGTATACGTAATATACGTATATGGTTTCACCAAGTTGCGGCACCAATATAACAAGGTTCGATATTACACTTTTAAAAAAATTAAATTTGAACATTGTCAGGCTGACACTTAGTCCAGATTTCATTATTCCAAAAATTGTACATAGAACTCTGTAATATTGGGGTAGCGAAATGTTTCTAAGACCGAAGTATACATGGATCACGGATCGCATGAAGCAGTCTGTCCCGTACAAATTATCTGCAGTCGGACAGCTATTCCCATACAAATTCACTGCTTCAAAGGGACACCCAAGACTGGAATTGGTGTAACTTTAAAGGCGCTGAACTTACAATAGAATACATCGTCGCCTAAAAATGTTTAACCGCAACTCGTTACTTAGTCGCCAATCATACTTACAGGGCTGGCCGCTATGGGAACGTCTGGAGTCCACGGAGCACGAACGACGACTGCTGCTAGTCGCGCGGTTGCCGCGCGTGCGCACCCTGAACGGGGGCGGCGCGGTGCCTGAGGAGGAAAGGGACTCTGCTGAGCGGGCCTTCATTCGATACTACATGGAGAAACCGGAGAGCGACCGGCCTGATAGGTAAAACTTTTAGTTTTCACTTTCAGTCTTCACGCCTCTTTTGTTCTCTCTATGTCAGTGACGTCTCCGAAATGACGGCGCAAAGACCATAATGTGATGAGATCCGGATGTGACTTTAGCGGAAACGCTGGTGCAGTCATTAATATTCCAGCACTAGAGCAGGCCTAGCAAAGATTATATTCTGCAATCGTATACGATAAGCGATAAGTCACGTGACCGTAATAATATATGGAAATGGTCGCGTGATTTTTCGTTCGATCTTAGGTACTTACTTTTACTTATTGGGAACATTGAATGAGACTGATTGATTACCTAGTACCTATGTACAGTCAAAGACAAAATAAAGAGTACACAAAAATGTTCAAAAATATGTCCCAGTGCACTCTGATTCTGTGTAATAAGAACGTCGTAACACACGTCGTACGCAGTTATACAATATTTAGTTACAATGGAAAATAACGTTAGATTTGAAGGTCAACAATTATGATCAAGTGTGGGCAGAGAATTTGCACTAAAATTGCGACCTAAATGACTAAAGTTGCATGCAAATTTCAATGAAACCTCACACGGGTTGTACACACAATTTTTCACCTTATGCCAATGGAATAAGGGTGTTACAATCCCAGACTATCTACCTAACTGAAGTTATGATGTGTATTTGGTACAATGGCGAAACGCATGAAGGTCGTGATAAACATACCACTATTATTATATTACATAGTTCCTAGTTAAAATTCATCAATTTGCATTGTAAGTTTTACTGAAATGCCTATTAACCTACTAAAGACTGGGGCTGTTCATAAACGCCTTATGGATCTACAATGCTGTTGATTGAATTTCGTTTGGCCATACCATAACATATAGTTGCCGATTTCTAAGAACGAACTTTTGACAGTTTAGAAAGAGTAAATACATGACGTTAAGACGATCGGACAAATGGTGCGCCTTACCCTAATATTAATAAGTATTAATTCTGTCAACAGTTAAAATAGTTAAACTTAGAAATCAGCAACTATGTTTAATTTATTTTTGCTTTGAGAAGGGAATTAGGTCATTAGTAGTTCTATGAAATTGGCGTTTTGTATGGAGAATTTTGTCAAAACCTTTATTACTACAGTACACTGTTGCTGCAACAAAAAAAAACAAGTTATTCTTTAGTTAGATAATAACATTAGGGACCAACTAAAGTTTATGACCAAAAACGCCAATTTCATGAGTAACGACTCAATTTTTGAAGGAAATTTTAATTACCTATTTCCTTATTACCTACAGATTCCATTTAACTTACAAACTAACAAATACTCGACGCACACTTTTTAATCAAAGAGCCCACCCCGTGTAGTTCCGGGTGCAAAGGTGCCCATCACACTGGCAGCATTGCCACGCTGAATTGCGATAGCCAACGTCTTTATCTGACTGATAATAATTTCCAGGTATTGGGAGCTGGTGGGAGTCCACGGCAAGCTGGACCCTCTGGTGTCCGTGGACCTGAGGCCGGAGAAGCGAGTGCAGATCACCTTCACCTGCGGGGAGAACAGCGAGGTTCGCACCGTTGACGTTTACAGGTACTGAAACACACGTTCGACGCCGGTGACACAGCGTGTGTGACCAACAAAATCTGATTCCTATGCCAGTGACACACATACCTACGTGATCAGAGTAACCTTATTCTTATGCCACTAGCATAAATCAAGTTCTTCCTCCTATGCCAATGCCGAATACGAACGTTTTTGACACAAGTGCTGTGTCACTGGCATAAGAGTACAATCTGTTCAGTCACACATGCGTGTCAATGGCATAGGAGAATTCTATCAGATAATTTCGATCGGCATAGTATTAGCACTAGTGAAACAGTACCGGAGGCGAACGTGTTAAATCGATTTGGAAGCGTTTTTACAGTCATAGTTCCCCGTATATTAAACCTGGGTAGCGTTTTATCAAGTTACATTTTACAATTTCGCTGTTGGCTAGAAAGTAAGGCAAACAGCAAAATTGTAGATTGTAACTTTATAAAACGCGGCCCTGATGGTCTACTTTTCATTATTCAAGCATCTTCCACTCAAATTATGTCGTAGATAAAAGAGACAGAGGTTCGAGGCCATCAGGTTTAGTTTACGGTATGGTACGAACTGGAAAAAAAACTCAAATGGTTGTTGCCATTTATCAAAATTAATAAAAATATTGTATGGTACACAATACAAATAACGCTGCGAAGAAAGACAAAAAGAGCTCACAGCGGCGGTGGACCTATTGGTTGCTTTCCTCACTCGTGCGCGAATCGCGGCTGGATGCTGCTATGTAGAGTGTGGGCCCGCGCGCGAGCAATCTGCGAAATCCGCCACCTCGCGTTCGCGGCTCCTCTTCGTGATGGAAGGTGCAAAAGTCGTAATGTTATTATCTTTGAACATTACAGAACTGTCGCTGATCTGAAGACAAGGTTGGAGCGACTTGCCGGTTTTCCGGCTTCCAAAATGAGACTCTTCTACGTCGACCAAGAACTTAGAGATTCGCAGGTAACTACCTAAACCTCTACTCTAACTGCCCTAACTAAAGGTCTAGCGCATAACGTAGTGTGCTCACACGCCTCATTTTTTTATCTACTACTTTTTGACACCCCACGTGTATTTTTACCTTAATAGTACAAACAGCAACACAGCTAGGTATACACTTCAGAAATTGGAAATATTGCATGAAAGAGAATCACACTTACAGTCACATGTCAGTTACATAGGAATATTGAGCCACTTGGCAAAGGATGCAATTTGGTCGTGTAATATTATGGGTTCGGTATTTTTCGTTAAAGCACGTTTCCGATGGTCCCCGATGATATGTCATCGAATCTTTGTTGCGTCAAAATTTCAGTATTTGAAAACTAGTTGACATAATAAAAATTCCTTCGTTTACGAAAATTAGCTATCGGCCATGATTAGACGCTAGATGTCGTTGTTCCTTGTGGAAACTGGATAACGACAGTTCTTCATAGATTTGTCTAAAACCGTTTAGTAATTTAACCCCTCGTATGCTTAGGCACGGATCCGTGCGTGGGAATTTCAATTTATTGTTTTAAGTGTCAAGGTCACTTTTTCAGTAACCTAATTTGACAGGCCGCATACGAGGGGTTAATCACGGTTTCTTCAAATCGGATTTCATGATTTATCTGACATTAATAGGCGAGGTATTTTTCCAAGTCAAGATATTTTTACAAATAGCCATGTTATCGGGCAATTTTTAATTATTTTTTTCATTGACAGAGACAAATGCTATTGCTGTCTTTATTATAATTCATCACATCACTTAGTTGACGTTAGTTGAATACGTATGTAACCTTTGTGGAAATATGGTAGATAGACGTTTGACAGTCTACCTACCTATAATCCTTTAATCTGTCAGTAGCCATACAAATGTTTAATAGAGACTTGATAGTTTCTGGCTGAAATTCTAACTTTGAAAAAATATCTGACAGTGACAGCCGTTGAAAGGAAAATGAACGAAAATTTCTACATAGCAGCTTAGCAGTCAAATTACCGGCTCTGAAGTTAGATTGACGTCTCCAGAACTAAAGCGGATGTTATATATAACGTAACTATAGTAACGTCAGCTTCCGGAAAAATCGCGATCAATCATTGGTTAAACGTTTTTGTTATAACGTAACCATGGTAATGTCACCTTCTGAAGAAACCGCGAGCAATCATTGGTTAACCGTAGCAATGCCTGCCCCATTGGTCAGCAGAGTTCGGCCGAAGTCGTGATACTAGTCTCATAATCATAAAATCATAACATAAGATTTCGGAACCCGATTTGTATTATTCGACCAAGTTGCGAACAGTGCGAACGATCAACATTCCCGTGTATTATTTTGATTTGAAGTTGACATAATATAACTATATTTATCTCTTTCATTTTCTCTCTGCTCTGTCTTTAATGGTCCGTTAGGAGTGTTGCTGTTTGTACCTAAATATTTTTTGAAATGATTCTCTGGGCCCAGGGCCGAGATGGAACTCGCGTTTTTTTCATTCGCCGCAGACACCATGTCGACTGGGCCACCGTCTTTACTCACTATTTTGAAGTGCGAAGTAAAGATTTGTTTAGTTAACAAAAATTACATAGTATCGAGGCACCTACTCACGTGATAGAAACTCTTTTAGTTTAATTCCCTGTGAAAAAATACATATACGAGTAGACCTCGTCTATATGTGAGATTCTTTACAAGTAAGTTTAGCCACATTGCCATTCGGCAATCGCATGCGATAAACTATAAAGTATAAATAGTAAATGTATTAAAAGTGACAGAGTGACTAATGAATGGATATCGTCACGTGACTTTTCGTTCCATTCCATTTGTCATTCCCATAAATTTATTTGTTTTCGCTCATCATATGCGAATGCCGATGAGGATCTTGTCTAGATCTACTGGTAGAATAACACATCGCCTCTCTACCATCCATCAAGACAGACGCAAACACAAAGACAAGAAATAAAACAACAAATTTAATGCTGTCGCGTAACTTAACCCGGTCTCCCCTTTCAGACTTAACATAGACCCCGTTGGCTACAGAGCCCAAGTTCCTTATAAGTTTAACCAAAACTTAGCCTTTTCAGGGTCCCGAAGAGATGAAATACCCAACCAAGCAGCTGTACTCCTACAACATCCGATCCGGCGACGAGATCATCATAGACTCGAAGTTGAAGCACTCGATCTCTGCCAACTCGACCGCATAAGACGTCTTCGAAAGCCTAATAACCTGCGTTGTTGAAACGTCAAGTAAGGCAAGTTGAAACGGTTTTTTAAATGGGGTAAGACAAAATGCTACCAGCAGACGCTGTGCTAGAAGGACGACTTTCTTTCTTTCCCCATTCTGAAAACCGTTTCAACTTACCCCAACTTACCTTATACCAGAAATGTATGTGTTGTTTATAGGGTGTTGATGCAGTAATAACCTCGCACACACCGTATATACTCATACTGAGCAACTTTTAGTAGGTATGGGACAAGCCCCGATATCGCGAAAAAAAAAAAAACATTTTCCCAGACAGAATGTCGAGATCAGGACACCAATATGAATTAGTCTTTTTATTCGCGATTTCGTGGTTGGCCCCACACTAAAAGTTGCGCAGTATGACTCTTATATATAGGGTGTTTGCAAGTAGTGGCTCATGGAACACCCCGTATAGCCCTAGAGCGAATTACACCTTCCGATTTTAATCTGATCGGGACACGGAAACACGTTAGACCTGTATGGAGACACGTATAGCTACGTGTCTAATATAATACCTATAATAATGTATAATTAATAAAATATAGTTTGGCCAAGTTCTTAACTCAAAACACAGAAGAATGCATTATACTTTTTGTTCCTACTATTACTGCCAGTGCCAGACTATATTGCCGCGTCTCTTGACAGTGACTATTTCAGCCAAGCGTGATTCGCTCTAGGTTCAGTTTTACTAAACCTTTAGCCAAAAATAACTGGAAGTTTCTGATAGTCTGCTGAGTAACTCACTCGTAGATCAGTCCGTTAAATTTGGTTGATGGAAATGTGTGCGAGTAACTCGCACGTTTAAAATACTTGTGAAAGAATTATCACATGCGAGTAACTGGAGAATTTAGGTAGCAGCGAAGTATTGTGCTCGAAAATAAGTCACTGGCAGGTCTTAGGTTACTTCATATTATATTATTTCAACATCAATAGCAAAATAGCTTAGCTAAAGCATATTTTTATATGAAATTTTCCCCTGTATGTTGCTTGTGAAGGGTCATCGTTTAAAAAACCGGCCCTAATTTAAATGCCATGTGGTACGTAGGGTAAAATCACCAATAGATGAACAGTTAAGCAACTTTCCCAACTTTGAATATTTTTTTCTATATGATATAACTCATATTCATCAATTTTTATTTTTTTATATGATTCCGCATTTAATTGAGTTTAGAATAAGTTATTTTCGTGCCTCGTATTAAACTTCAGTAATTTTATAAAAATGATTATATTAAAAAAGGAGTCAAATTTCCCAGTAGTTGAACAAAGTGCCCTATCTCTGAACAATTTGACCCCAATAGATGAACCAGCATAATTGCAATATAGCGAGACCAATATATGAACGGCAAGACTCCAATAGATGAATAGAGCATAGTAAAAACGTTATTTTCTTAGATAAATTAATTGTATTTAACCTAAAAAACCTTCTTTTGATGAAATGTAAACACGGTGTACATTGTGTAACTATCTGATCTCCAAGTTTAACTTTTCCCAAATTCAACCGTAAAATTAAATCAGTTGGTTCATGTTTTGGACACCGCATCAACGAAATGAACGAACTAAATTGATTCGAATTCATTTATTGGAATCCAACCCAAAAGATGAACCAGTAAATTTTCCTAGTTCACGTTTTGGACAGCGATTCTTAAGTTGAACAATCCCGTTTCCATACAAAAATAAATTACTTTAAAACGTGATACATGAAAAAAGGGTCGTTCATCTTTTGGTCTAAAAATCAACTACAAAAGTGATTGTAATTTTATATATAAATATTACATCTAGCTATTA
>JALPQI010022986.1:0-13661 GCA_025490895.1 Thaumatotibia leucotreta
CTTACAGACATAGATATATGACTGTATAGGTGCAGGTACATATCCTCGCCACCCAATACGTAATATGGATCTATTTTTTTTTAATACGGAATTACGGTGTCAGTTATGATATGAATTCGTTCATTAATAAGACAGCAGCAGATAGAATGTGACTTAAAAAAATAGAGAAAAAAGTAACCTGATTCACACGTTATTTACGTTTACTTTAATTTTACAAACAAATGATTAGAATATTAGTTTCTCTTCCGATAGCGCTACAGCTACAGGTATTAGCTGGCATTGGCCGTACGATTTCGCGGATACATCGCAATGCCTCTATAATGCACCCAATGCATACATACGTTCATTGTGAGCATTGCACTGTTATTAAACTTGTTGCCAAATATGCACCCGTCACGCTCTGATTACTACATACGTATCCGATTGAAATTTAATCAAGGAATGCCCCCATTCATTTACCTAATTTCAATCAATTGTGGTGATGACACCAAGGTACAAATTATCCAACTGTATTAATTAACCACCATTTTCTGCCGTTTGTTTTTCAATTAAACTGGTACAGTTACGAGCCGAAGCATAATATGCGATGTGTTAAAATTAGCTGTGTTATGTTAATGTTGTAGATAATGATAGATCAACACTTAATGCGGTTTAATTTTATTCCCCACATTATAGGTATTTAATCTACTAACAAACGTAGACCTAACAGCTAATTCAAATGTGATTTCTAACCAAACTACTACCATAAGTATTAAGTATCACTGATGCACACAGTAAGAGTGGCATCGATGACAGGGCAGCAAAAATAATTACAAGGTAGACACCGCCATAAAAAAAGCCGAAACACAAGCTTAAAAGCCTGAGGTTACCTGCAAGTTTTAAGACGTAGCTATGAGGTATCTCATTCTTGTACACTGCAAAACTGTTTTTAAAACTTGCAGTTGTAATCTCAGCTTAAAAAGCATTACATGTATTTTATTAGAAAATCTCAAGAAGATGGTAAAGTTGACCAACTGGTAGAAGAGCGACCAATATATATCGTGACAGCTTAAAATCGATTGTAAAGGAAACCAACCACAAAGGATAGTAGCGCCAAAGAAAATAGATGAGTAATGAATACCACACAAATGAGTTTATCAATAGTCTGAGTAATCTAGGCAATTAAGGTTTATGAATGGGCAAACCCAAATCAACTGCCTATTTGTTTGACCTAAAACCCAGTGGACAGTCATTAAAAACCTACGACATTATTTTACACGAAATTACAATTCCATAGCGTAATTAGCGATGTTTGAGTATACAAAAGTGGACAATCTGAAGACGTAAGACAAGGCCGGGTATTACCAAAGCTTACAAAACCTTCAGCCAGTGATGTGATCAGTAGCTCCGGTATCAAATAACCGTCGCTAGAGCTCGCTTATATTGGATTTAGCGAACTGTCTATGCTCGTGCGATTGGAACAGACAAAGTAAATGACAAATTACACAATACTAAGGACCCTTATCAAACACCGCTCACGTGCGCAAACGACAGCAATTAATATTGCTTCCACAGAGTATGATGAGTTCATTGTTTGCGAGTGGCGACCGAAACGCGCTTACCCAATGGCTTGCAGCAGAAGGACGGTCCGGTCTACGGCAGAATATATTAATTACATGTATGCCTATTGGTATGTGCACTCATCAGATATGCATACTTAAGGTCAACGTATCTCAACATGCACTCGAACGATACATTAAGATATGTATTAGAATAATATTTAATTTAGGGTTTGAACACTTTGAACATTTGACGCGATCTAATATTAAGAGTCTTGAAACGCATATAATAACGCAAATTATGTCGGCCGGATTTTAACTTAGGAACGTCAATTTTGTAGACAAGATCACTAGCCACTTCCAATCCAACTAGGCCGATAGATCTATGTTAAATCACTAACAAAAAACCTTATACTTATATTTAAACACTAACAGAATGATGTCTTACTAGAAAGCATTCAGTTCAAAAAACATTTATATTAAATATAGGGTATCAATTTGGATCGCTCACGTTTTTACTTTATGACGTAAAAGTAAAATACTAACTGTTATCTAAATTTTTATCCGATGGAGTGTCAATCATGAAATTTAATGTTATACTCCGAAAACAGTAAAATTCATTTGAACGAATAAGACTAAGTATATTAGTTTGAAGCGTTGCAAAAAAACTAGGTTTTTTTTTTTGGATCATACTAGGTATATTGAATTGGTGAAAAATATTTGATTAAATGAGATGTGACCGTAAACAGTGGTAATTTCTATTTTGTTTATGCTTCTTGGATATTAGGTTACCACTAGTTAAGTTGCGTAAAACAGATTTTTACGTTTAAACAAATAGCATGCTTTTAAGCCTAATGTACCTTTGTATTGTCATCACGTACGTAATTTAGGATACAGCAAAATGTTGTAAGTCGAAAACGCGTTGAGCATTGCCACAAACGCTTATACAATGATGCGTACCGAGCAAATAGTTGTATGTTCCGCATTTCTAGTAAGCACCGTTTGAGTTACGTGCGGAGGAACGCATTCGACCGATTCGTAAATCTAAATGAAATGGAACCATTTTCATTTCACCTGTAATAGGGTAGGTAAATTTTGAAACCTGCCCGTTTTTTTTTTAAGTTCAAGTTCCGAAAACTTCCAACTATTATTTAAATAAACCTTTTATAATTTGTATCAACCCTATTGCGTATTATGCATTTGTCCAGGTTATGTGACAATATCGAACATAATATGACGTGTGACTTAGTTCGTAAATGTAAGATAACCAAATCCTTTTGGTCGTTTTATACATAGAGCATATTTTTATGTAAACCGTCGCTTTTGTCATTCAACGTAAAAAATCACATAGTGTAAAATAATATCGTACCGTAGAAATCCACGATCAAGGTAATTAAAAGCGGGTAACAGTGAAGGTTCGACTAAACTATCTCAAGATAACGATTTTTGTGCCGGTTTCGTATTTATTTACGAGTATATAACGAAACATGATTTCGAGGCACGCCTGTTTTATGATTCCGTGCGTTTTAATTTAACGCACGGCACAATCACCTAACGAAAATGTATAGGCCGAGTCTGAACTGGTTTTACAGAAACAATGCGCACATTACAAAACATCGTTAAATAAAAGCTACCCTAAGTAGTTAACTTGGTTCATCTCTGTCCTTTTAAATTTTTACAAATGTTCTCTCAATAAGCCAAATTCATTGCCTTTTTATTACAATTCAAGCGTGACAAACGAAACAACGTTGAATGAAGACCTCGTCATTTACTATATTTGATAAGAGTAGTAAGACTAGATTGTCTTGATAAGTCTGTTATATCAAATAGCAATGAGCTTGATTAACGGGTATACGAGGTTACTTTAGCATTTCCATTACTAGAGTTGCTATTTAATTTCACTACTCACTTGAAAACTGGTCATGCTGACATACCAAAGGTGTGACAAAACTTGCAACCGAGTATTACTATCGACTTGGAGTATGTTATTCGCCATATTACTATGGGAGATGGTTCAAAACGAATGTCTTTCGACGCACCCTAAAAGATGAGGTGTCATATCCCGCGGTTTAAGTTATTTGCGACAAGTACTAAATTAAGTAGGTTAACCTTAGATTTGCTGCTGTTTAAAACTATAAATCAAATGGATTTATTTGTAGGTGACGCTTTAGAAAACTTAGAAGCATATTTATTTATTATAAGGCGTGTTAACCTTCACATTCACGAGAATTTCGACATAAATATCATCATGGCTATGGTTTAAAACGACCTACGAATACAGCCTGTTTAACACGAAAAAGAGACACCCACTGGCCGAATTCAACACAGAAAAACAAGGTCAATGTTCGCCAAATAAAATAAGAAAGGCTAGCAACTCGGACAGGTGACTTGTGACTTATCCACCCAGTTTTCGCGCTAGGTATTAAAAATTCAACGAATCATCACACAACTTTCACTTGCCGGACGACTCTCTATCGTCTACTTGATGAAATTCCTCAAATATGTTGCAAGGGCAAACTAATTAAACAATAATTATTTTAACGTGATCAAGACTTCATAGCAATTAGATTACCACGCAAAAGCGTAAAGAAATCGATTAGCTCGATTGCCAATAGAAGAGTAAATGAAATATTAATGCGAAAAATATTTGTAATGCTTAGAAAGTTTTGTTCGCATCGGGTCGGTATCGCATGTGCGCACGCGGCGCGAGAAAGCACGACGCTGCGCCGGAGTTTTGCTTCGCAGTTACAGGGTTAATATCCTATTAATTCAGGGAAAATACGCTAATATCACTATTGAGATTATAGAGAAATAGGTTGTCTTGTTTATATATTTTTGAGTAAAACATGCGGCCAATGAAACAAGATTTAAGAATAAATTGGGAAATTAATGGAATTATTTGAAGTAACCGGCGCCTGTATAAATTCTCATATTATTTATATCTTAGAAGATAATTGCATCATGCTGAGTAACTATGATTTATCTAGATTGAATCTAAATCGTGCTCAATTCGAATGTTAAAATCAGTCAATACAAAGCTCAACATAGTTTGTCGAAAGTAAAAGTAATGATTATGAATATGGTGAAAATCGTTGAACAAACCCAAGAGGCGAACGAAACGAGCGCGACCCACTGTCCGGTACCGCCCGCTGCGGCGACCCACGAATAGATTTCACTTTTCACATTTCCATCAATTGACCTCACTTATTATACTTCCAATAAGAATTAATTTCCTACCTCCCCTACACCTAATATTATTTACACTCTCATTCATAAAACATTATTTATTTTCAATAATCAATCAGCTGACATAGAGGTTACTGTCACGCTGTTATGTAAACAGGACCTCTTCAAGAATGAACGAAATGACATAATTAATTGAGCAATAGCTACTCACAATCATCACTTAAATATCTAGGTCTATTGACCAGTACTAGAAAATATATGGTCCAGGGAATTAAATAAAGTTCAAAAGATTTTTCTAACCTGACATGTCTTTCCAAATATCCGCAAGGGTGTGGGTCCAGGAGGTTTCAGTTTCACAAATACAGTTTGTCTGCGAACTTTATGTCCGAATTGACACAGTAACTTATCTTGAACACGAGCACAGAGCCTACTCGGGCTTAAACACGCCATAGCTACAACTGCAACGAAACGCTTGAGGACATGAACTACATAACACTCGAGCATTCGACTTTTCCTCCCCACTTACAGCTGATTGTCAAGCGCCATCTTGAACCGTGTTGCCAGTATCAACAAATCCAATAAGACAAAGCCCAAAATGTTTCAATAAATTATTGTTTGGTGTTTTTATCATTGATAGATGATTGATAGGGTTAGTTCTTTGACATTTTTTTAAATATGTATTTTAAACTTTTAGGTAAGGGACCCAAAACCGAATTTATTTTTTAACATAAAGGCTTAACGCACTTGCTGTCGCCTTAACAAGAGTCTTGAATAACCTAGGGCAAGTTTTATTCATGGTTAAGTTGCCGTCTTGTTACGACATGCTGTCATATTGACATTGACGTTAAATATAACCCATTATAATATAACCTAACTAATCTGTTTTTCGTTTTCGAAACATTTTCCTTGCTAAAATATATAATAAAACCGTATCAGAAATGCTACCACGTATTTCAGCGGTAGTGAGTGTCCTAAGAAATGTAGAAAAATGTATTCTATCATCATTTGGCCACCCACCAAATGGTATGTTTGCTAATTGTACAAGCAGGCATTATTACCACTTTCTGTGTGTAATTTTCTGATATTTACTCTGTAATAAGTTATGAAATCTATAAATGTTTCTTGCAGAGCTTGCCCTAGCTTATGTCCATCAGCCGAACGCATCAAACCCGAAAAAGTTTTCAATCAAAGATATTGTCGGAGATGGCTTTTTACTAGCTGTTCCAAAATTCCGAAGGACTGTCGAGAAGAGACTTAAAAGGAAATTTGGTAACCCTGACTACGTGTGGAAACCGCTAGTTCCGCAAACTAACATTAAAGTGTGCCGAGATTGTGGACACCACCATGAGACAGTCAGACTTTGTGGTTTGTTATTTGTTTATTTTCTTCCCGAATTATTCACAACATATTTGTTATAAAAATTTGAATATAATTATTATATATGTATCATTTCAATTTAATCTGTAAAATTTTTACTCTTTCTAAACTTGTGTAACTCAACTTTGTGTAACATTTGATTGATTGTTGAGTCCCAATCCCAAGATACAGGCTCAGCCTAGTTTGGGACTCTTGGGATATCTGTGTGATTATTAATAATTTGTCTATAAATTATTCTTAATCTTATTCTTTTATTAAGTTATAAATGAGATTGGAACAACTCTTAGTTCATGATATTGAACATTTAAACTTTTGTGTGGCAGTAAATATCATGGGTTCTTTATCAGATAACCTAATCTTCATGGTCTTCCAGAACACTGCTATAAGAAAATCCAAGAAGAAACAAAACTAATTCAAGAACAGATCAAACAGAAACTGGGTGTCGGACCAATTACAGAAGATGTGGTTGTTCTGTATGAAGGAGAAAACTTACCAGAAAAGGTAGGCAGCTTAGTAACTTTCGTAAATTTTGTAACTGCTGTTGTAATGTCTGAAATATTTAACACATACAGGGAAGAAATTATTTTTGGGTTAGTGAGGGTAGCTACCAGATCCAGACCAGAGTAAATGGTCTTGGAAGACCTTCCCTAAAAACATACCTACAGGGTGTGAGAAAAAGGTCATTAAACTTTTTTTTGAAGCCAATTGATCCTGTTTCTGGCCTACTACGGCGAAAAGGATTTTTCTCTGTCACTCAAACGAAGGCGTCATTAGAGTGAGAGTGACAAATCCTCGAAATTTACAAATTTTGATTTTTGTGGTAGGGCGCTGTTCAGGATCAGAAGCTTGTATGGAACCAAAAAAAAATATTGGCTAGAAAAACCGCAAATCAAGAATTTATATTCCCATGCAAATTGTATGAAAATTAAAAAAATATATTTTTCACATTTAATTTTTTTATGCTATTTGATTCCACTTGTTTCCTAGTGGTCTACTTTACAGTCAAAAAATGAAAAAAATGCTGTTTTCATTCATTTACAATGGGAAAAAAGTGAACCTTTAATTACTTTGTCTGTCACACTAATTAGTGCTCTAGTAGTAATTATTGTCATTTAGCATAGGAGGACTAATTAGTGTGACAGTTACTTTTCTTTTTTCCCAAGCATGTGATGTACGCTCTGCACTAAATCATAGTGGAGGATTTCCAGCATGTCACTAAAATGTGTTAATATTTTTCTACTTGGTGATCTCATACAAAGACCACCTACAAACAAAAACAGTTAGCTTGTGGGTGAATCAACTTTTTTCTGTCTGTTATTGCCATGGTTACGGTTGCCTGTGTCATGCTAGTTTTATGCAAAATTATGCTACTTAAACTATGCAAACATAATTTTTTCTGGTGTTAAATATTGAAAATACTTGTGACAGATGTCCGTGTGGTTTTAGAACAAGTAAACCATAGTTATTTATTCCTTATTCTAGAATAAAAGCTAAACAAGAATGCATTTTCAAGTTTTGTAAGGAAACATAAATTTTAAAGTAAAAAGAATCGTCAAATCTTGTCAAATCAAGGCTTTTGAAACACTAAGTATAGGTTAATTCTAAATATTGTCTACATTGTTTATTTTTAGGTTAAGGAGTTTTGGAATGGCAAAAGGGTAGTTGAAATGAAGAAGGAGAGACCTCAATGGTTCAGCAAGAATCTGCTGCAAAAATCAACACAACAACCCTCCGATGCCACAGATGTGAAGCCTACAGATTTAGCTTAAACGAAACAATATATCATAGCTTGTAGAATTTATTCAATAAATAATTATACTAAAGCACTTCATTTCATTTAGGACCTTCCGTAACTATTAAATAATTTGACAATGTCCATGAGAATACAATTCAAAAGTAACATTTTTAAAGTCAATAGGAAGGTGTATTAATTAATTACGATGATAAAATTAATAACACAATGTACCATCTAAAATAAAGACATCATATTCATCATTGTTGAGTACAGTTCATCTTTATCACTGATTTGACACCATCTAGTGGGATCTTTGATAAATCTGCTACATATATCATATTTAATTCTCAAGAATTTCAATAGATGGCATTACAATCAAACAAGGTTTGATAACTAACTAAAATCTAGATAAGTCTCCATTTAAAAAAATACATGTTATAATTGTAACTAAAGAATATAAAGTTTAGTTTAAAAGATTAATTTACTTCATCATAACACTTTATTTATTCACTTAATAATTACATTTCGCTTCGCAAAGGCTCCATAGGTGTATTCAAGTTAAAAAAAACTATATTATATTATCAAATGAATTTGGAATGTTATCAAAATCATCAATAATGGAATCTGGTTCCATATCCCCAGTAAAGTGTGACTCTACATGTGCCTGAAATTCATTAAAAGCAGTGTCCTTTTGAAAAGTCTCCCCACACATAGGGCAGATTCTATCAGTTGTAGGCGAAGACAGCTCTTTTGACTCTTGCTCTGGAGTCTTCTTGAACGCTGAAGTGTTCAGTTCATTAAAAGTGTCATTGTAAGTACTGGAGTCAACTGGTGTGGCCCAGTTGGCTAGACTATCGCTTGTTTCTATTTCTTTATGTTCGGAAGTTGTTATTTTTGTACTATTTGCAATGCATGTTGGACATTTGTAACCATCTGTAATGAAAGATAATCATGATTAGTAGAATAGCAAGTAGAGTTTGTTTCATATTTTGTTTATAAAATAAGTGTATTCATATAAATTACTTTTAAATAATGTGTGTAAAATGAAGATTAACTTCACTTACATTTTAATACACTTTCTACTTTTGATATTGCTAATTTGAGATCTTTTTCTTGCTGCGCCATTTCTTTCTTTAGCTGCTGCAGCTTTTCAGTCTGACTGCGGATCTCTTTTAGCGAGTCAGTAGCTGGCTCTTCAATGTAGGTGAAGCCAATAGAATCCAAGTTCAGTAATTCATCACCTGCATCTTGTAGTTCACTCATTTGCTCATATTGTTCTACCAACTGTGACTTCTCTTGTATATAGCTGTTTATTACTTTTAGAGAAATTTCTTCTAAGCTAGACTCTGAAAACTTTTCCTGATAATTTGAACTTGTTTTTGGAGTGCTATGGATGTAGGTGTTTGTTCGTATTAAAGGATGTTTAGCTTGCTCAGCACTAGCTAATCTTTCGGGACCTTTTATAGAAGCAATTTTGTTCCACAATGTTTTGTTCTCACATGATACCATAAAAACATGGTGCATTAGTTGTGACTTTTGTTTCTTAAGTTCAGCTATTTTTTGTTGCAGCTGCAATCTCTCATCTTCTTGTAAAGGAATGTACTGGGATCCTTGTTTAGATTTTGTAACATCCAGTTTCAACTTCATGTTGTCAGTCTCCAATGTATTTATTCTGCGCTGCAGTAGGAGACATCGATCCCTCATCGCGTGAAGAGCCAACTCGTGGACACTGACGTTATTATATTCTGCTTTCAACGTCGACTGGAATGTTGAATCATTGTTGAAACTAACAATCGATGAAGACTCCATAGTAATTTAGCACATAGGTACCAAGCACAAAGACTTCGAATGACTTTTCTAAGATGATTTGTGTCAATATCATAAGGGTTTAAATTATACCATTGTAGTTTATGGAAGCAATTAACTTAAGTTTCTACAAGTTTTGCTATTAAAATATAAATAAAAGAGGGTGATAGTAAATGTTGACGAGACGAATTACATTTTGACATTGACAGCTATTTTAAGGTGCGATTTAAACCGTAACTTAAACAGCTTCCTCAGTAGTGCGTAAATTTGTTTAGAATAAATAGGCATTCGTAGGCATTACTTCTTAGTAAACTACGCGTTTACATTTGATTTAAAAAAATATTTGTAACATAGAAATTCAACAAACCAAACCGGATGTGTATAGATTTCATTATGGATTTAGATTACATATTTGGATGCGTATATGCGTATTTTATGCGTGATACACTCACTAGTTGAGAGTGAATGAATGAACGAAGCGTGCTCTGTGTGCTGTCAAACACAACACTAGCGGTCAGCCAGTCAGACAAGTCAAGTCAGAATAGTGAGTGATTGTCTTTATGTGTGTAAACTTTGGGCCTGCGCGAGATTAGCTTTAATTTCGTAAGGAATTACTTGTTGGATTGTATAATTTCTCCGTGAAAATATAATTTTAAAATTTACCTGAAGTTCATATTGAATGTAAGCCTAAATTTACGAACTAGTTAAAAGTGCTAATCAAATCAATGACGAAGCTACTTGGTGACAAGCGTTCAGTTTAGCCTCTGTACTGATTCCTTGAGTGTTGAATGACTATACCGGAGTAAACAGAAGGTGAATCATTGCTAATACCGAGGATTCCTCCAATGTAATAGTTTCTCTCGGATTCCAAGTAAGTATTGCAATATTCTTGCTAACTACTGTAAATTACAACACTGGGAGGCTTTTTGTTGTCGAATTTCGGTATGTGTGCTATTTTTGCCTGACCTCCTTTACACTAGCGAAGTAGTACATTGGAAAAGATTTGCTTTCACACTTAAATTAACACTATTACCTTACCCATGCAAAACAATAAAGTCAACGTATAATAATTTGGTCAGATACATTATCTATTAGCTACTGTTTACAAATTGTTCACTCATTATGTCAATAAATGTATACATTAGTAATAATACATCTGATAAATTAGTATGATACAGCCCTATTACTAATAGACATCTAAATAATGTAAAGATTGTTGTTATCTATTATGCAGGATTCTGTTTATTGAAAACCAGTTTTTCTCCTGAGTGAAAGATAAACAGACATCTGTTTATCCAAGTATTCTATGAATTGAATGTTTTTGTTAAGTATGTTTATATTTAATATTCATAAATAAGCATCTAATGAGCAGAATAAATATATGTAGTAGTATCTAATTTAATTAACAATAATAAAAAAATAAACATTACTACATAGTACTAAATTTCAGTTTTTTAAGTATAAAACATACATATTCAGCATTTTTATTCTCTATTGTAATTGTACCAACAATACATGTTTGTTGATTCACTCTATGTATGATTTTTAATGGCACCCCTGTTTTAAATAGATGAAAATGTATAATTTTGTTTCCCCATTTTTATTGCTTTCAACTGTAGCCCTTCGAACTGAAAGCAAAAATGACTTATTTATCTATTGTTAGAGAGAGGAACAAGATAAACAAAATATTTAATATCTTCCATTTACTACAGTAACCTGTAAGAAAACATCGTCCACTTGGTTAAGACCCCTAAATTATGAAGATGTTGAAGCATTCATATATTCATATCAGATGCCAATTGTTTAATTTTCATCAAATTTATTAATCCTTAATTCGACGATAGTCAAAATACTGGACATGGTCTTTGACCCACTTTTGAGTTTTTTTCCGTACCAGAATTATTAACACTATTGAGTGCCCAAGGTCCTAACCATTGTCACATTATACTCTTACAGTTAACAAAAATAAAAAATTTAGAATTTTTATTACGCATAATTAAACGAATTTTATGAATTAAACCACGTTTTATGGTTCCATAGCCAAAATGGCGAAAACGGAACTTTTATAGATTAGTCATGTTCCTCTGTCCGTCTATCCGTCCATCTGTCTGTCTGTCACAGCTGATTTACTTGGAAACTGCGAACTATTTTCGAGATATTGGCTCTCAAAATCTGAAAAATGTGTCCCTCCTCTATTTTTTAAATTATGCCTGTATATAAAAAAAATGTATATTAATAAACTCTTTTAATGATTTTTGGTTTGATTAAATTAACTCTTATAGTTTTTGAGGTAGGATGTTTTAACTGATTTTTTTAAAATGATAAATTGATAATGGTACGGAACACTTCGCGCGCGAGTCCGACTCGCACTTGGCCCGTTTTAATTGGTTGTTATTCTGTCACATCACCCAGGGGACAATAGTTGCATAGTTTGCTAGAGGAAAGTAGGTATCTGCACATTCTACTATCATGATAGTGACCTTGGAAAGGCCACGTAACTATCAAACAACTCAAAGTACTCTTAATTTTAGAATTATAACTAACGTGAGACTCAACATATTCAAATATTATCGAACCGGGTTACTCACGTATTTAAGTCGATCATTACTCGACATGTTTCGACCCATTAAGAGGGTCCTCGTCCGGAGCACCCTCGGCCAAAACGGGTACTGGCCGCGGGCGGTGTATTCTTAATTTTAATGCTATTAATCTGTGATTTTAATGGTGACCCAAGAGAACGTAACCATAGCAACGAGTGACATAAGAAAGTGATTGACCCACATATTAATCAGTAATCAGACATATCAGTTATCTTTTTTTAACTAGATATATTCTTGGTTTTCAACAGTGCACAGTGTAACAAAGGTTTTTTCACACTAATAATAGTTTTTTTCCCTTAAATAATATACAAAAATAAGCTTTGAAAACAACTCTTGCCATATGCTGCCGGTTCATATGTTTGAAATAGGTATAAATGTATGATAGTACCTTGTTTTCTGAAATAGATATACAGAAAACATGCCTTAGAAGTGTCTAATATTCAGTGATCGGTTTTTTGGGTTTCCCCTAGCAGGATTTCGCGTATAAAAAAATTACGGGTGTGACTATAAAATTTTATTAAAAAGTATAGTAACACACAATAGCATACTTTATGAAACAGAAATATGGCAATATAATTAAAGTTTATTTTTCAAGTTACTATAGGAGATTCGCCGGGAGAATCCAAAAAACCGATCACTACTAATATTACTGGCGAAATTTTGTGTATTTTGATTTAGACTTCAATAAAATATACACAAATTAATTGTATGGAAAATAGACTTTTCACAAAATTCTCCATACAAAACGCCAGTTTCATAGGTAATGCCTACCTACTATTAATGCACAGGTTCCTAACTGTTACTGAACCTTATTGCAAAGACCCAGGGTCCACTTATCACTACATGGTATAAAATAAAGTCACTTTTTCTGTCCCTATGTCCCTTAGTACGCTTAAATCTTTAAAACTACGCATCGGATTTTGATGAGATTTTTTTTAATAGGTAGAGTAATTCAAGAGGAAGGTTTTTATGTAGGTATAGTACCCGTGCGCAGCCGGGGCTGGTCGCTAGTTATCAATAAATGTTACTATGTTTCGAGTGAACACTATTCCGTCACCACTTATGTAAATTCCACAATAATATCTAAGCAGATGTTCTGCAGCTTGGGAGCTTGAATTGTTTATTTTTAAAGCTTAATATGACTAATCTCCTAATTTTTGCATATACAAATACCTCCGCTCAAATTTGGTACACATATGGCTACCAAATTTTTTAATGTTATAAATATGGCAACTGTCTTATACAGCGTGTGTATTTGATACGGGCGAATATTTTAGTGGCGATTACTATCGGACCTAAGGAACCTATTTACATAAATTTATTTTAGAAATGAAGGTATTTATTTTTTCATACAAAATAATTGAGTCCGCAATGTATTGCATCCACTGGTAGCCACATTACTTAAAGTAGACATAAGTA
>JALPQI010022987.1:0-15859 GCA_025490895.1 Thaumatotibia leucotreta
GGCTACTGATGTTCATTAATCGAATTCAAAGACTCTAAAGTATCACAACACGACAGTATCAAGCCATTACAAGATATAATATCACTCGTTGTTTTATTAAACGACTCCTGTCACTCGGTAAGAGGAGCTCGCCGGAATGCAAAAGTAATTACTAGAACCCGCATCAAACTTAATATACGTTTAAATTAAGTACTGCGTGACATATGAACGGTCTAATTAACTTCCTCTTTATCTAGATGTAGGCACACGGTTAGAAATGCTTCAGTCACGTAACAATTGTGTTTATGTCACTTTTATGTAAATAGGTTGACAATTTTTTTTTCTTTTATTTAATACGATGACGGTGGCAATGAAGCATACGGACTTACGGACTGCCTGATGGTAAGCAGCTACACTGATAGTAAGTAGCCTATGGACACTTGCAACTCCAGAGGAAACACGCGCGTTGCCGACACTTTAAAAACCTATAATCTTGTTTCAAGTACCCCATGATTTGCTACCTTGAGAAAACCTCGGCAGGGAGTTCATTCCACAGCCGGAAAGTACATGGGAGAAAAATCCTCCTAAACCGCACAGGATGTGACCCTTCAGCTACCAGGGTGTGTGAATTAATGAACTGTCGATAGAGAGCGGTGAGGTGGTAGAAAGTGGGCATCATGTCAAAGAGTTCGTCAGAGCACAACCCATACAATTGATATAGCACACCTAAGGAGGCAAAGTCTCTCCTAAGACTCAAAGGATCAATATCTCTCGTGAGTGTAGGATCGTCGACGATTCGCATGTTGTTCCTAGTCAAAGCCCATAATTATAGAATCTGATAGTGCTAAACGCATCGCGATTCATTTAATAAATAAAAAGTGGACTGAGCAAACTGAAGCGTATGCTTCTAGTATTCATATTATTTTAGTAAAAAAAAACAAATGAAATGTTATGAAGACAATAACCCTTAGCAAACGCGTGGGTAATGTTTTCTCTAAGAGTAATTTTACTACATAATAATAAAAGAGATTGAGAAAAAAAGTACCATATATATGTAATAGCGGAATGTCTGGGCTCCACTCGTAATGTACATGTTTATCTCTCACTGCGAGACGGCCGAGAAGTCAATAAAATCCTGCTTAGCATTTCTTATTTACAAAACAATCTGAGGCCATAGAAAACGACGCATGTATCTCGAACAAGATTTTCCTTCTCTCAGTATGATAAGTCGTCTGCGGTCACGAATGTGTGAATCCACTCAGCCAGCTGTGCTCGGAATAATGTTTCCAAAATGAATAACTGCGTATCAAAAGTCGATATCATTATTGTGATGTTATCACTCTTATACAACATCGTATATTCTTCACGTAGTGTTAAGGAGAAGTTTATACTAAAAGGAATTTGGCTCGATATGATCTTGATCAACGTTTGCAACATGTGACGATCATGTTTACGAAAAAGTACGCATGATTATAATGCTGAAGTTGTAATAATGAAATGTTTTTATGTTAGCCATACTATTTTTTATTTTAAGAACAAAAATGAGAACCCTTGACATCAAATAAATCATATTAATCGAAGCGAACAGATACCGACAAAGTAGGCAATCGCCATTCAGTTTAAAGGCATACATAAATTACGTAATACACTCACAAACATAGTAAGCACATGTGTAATAAATTTTCTAGGCACTTTATCTCCGTATTTATGTGAAGTTTGTGCTAATTGCAGTAACAGTATAAAATAATATGAAGAGTGGTGTACATAGTAGAGGTCCAAATGGAAAAAATTGTGCGCTGTGAGTTACAGTTTTGTAATTTTTACCAGAGCTAGAGGGTGTAAAAATAAAAAAAATGAGATGTGGAGGGAAAACCAATTCCCCCCGTGAACGAGGGGGGAGGGGGGTGAATGTGCAAACGGAAGGGTTATGTTTAATTTTTTTTCGTCTAATACTTAGGGCTACTACTCATTGTTTGGTATCATTTTTATATAAAACAGACACGAGGAATTCATTTTTGATAATAAACATGAGGATTTTCATATTTAAAAAAATAATTATTGGTATAAAGGTAAAATAATCACCGTTTTTATTTTAATTGTTGCGTTATATAAGTATTACCAAATAAATATATGATAATAAAAAAAAATACTACAAGATAGCATATTTATTGTAGTTTTTAAAAATATATACTTTTTGGAACTTTGTATGCAAAAGTAAGTTGTAAAAAAGTTGCACCTGTCGCGTACCTCAAATAAAAAAGGGACGTTGCTTTGACTTATTGTAGACAGTACGTTTCTACTGCGGGAATTTAGCGATTTTGCGTAAACAAAATACTCCATAATGTCTGTTAGGGCAAATTGCATCAACCTGGGTTAACCAAGCAACCCGGGTTAAACGTTTATTTCACACGGGATTTGATAATTCATAAATTTCTTATGAAGTAAGTGACTGACCCGGCACTATACTGAGGATATCCCGGGCATCAGCCATCATGTGATATTAGAATGACTCTTGAATAGCTCAAAAATAACAGGGCGTCTGGGGAAGACGGAATTATAGCTGAGCATCTGAAGCCAGGTGGTAAACCAATCCTTATGGCCCTTCAGAAGTTGTTCAACTCCGGAAGGGAGAACGCCTCAGGCATGCAACAGAAGAGTGGTGGTACTGTTCTTGATAAAAGATGACAACGCCTTATTGAAGAACTACCGATCCATCTCACTTCCGAGCCATATTTATAAGATGTTTTCAAGAGTCATTACGAATCGTCTTGCACGCAGGCTTGATGACTTCCAGCCTGCCGAACAAGCCGGTTTCCGAATTGGCGTTTCGTAAATGTTATACAGAAGACCGAGGAATAGGTATAACCTGCCCCTCTGTTTAGCGTCTAGCGTTTGATGACTACGATAAGGGGGGTTTCCATGACGTACTAATGCGGTTTAATTTAGGTCGAGAGAAAGGGACAAGGCTATACGAGTCGTGTATCACTGCCCCAGAACCTAAACTGAATCGCATTAGTACATCATGGTAACCCCCAAGGCCTTCGATTTGATCGAAACTCTGGGCAGTACTACAGTCTCTTTAACGGTACCAAGTAGACTACCGCTATGTCGAAATGTTGAGGTGTTTGTACGAAAGCGCCACTATGTCAATCCGACTCCAAGACCAGAGCTTGAAGCATATTATACTGCAGCGGGGAGTCAGGAAAGGAGGTGTCATCTCCCCTAATCTGTTTACCGCTGCACTGGAAGATGTCTTTAAGACTGGACTGGAGAAGGTGAGTATCAACATAAACAGCTCACCTTCAATTCCCTGATGAAACGGTGGTCTTGGCCTTGGCTGAGACCTTGGAAGATTTCAGTACGATGCTCGCTGACCTCAGTAGCGCCTTCGAGCGAGTTCGTCTTAGGATGAACATGGATAAGACGAAAACTCCCGTTACAATCGGAGACTAAACTCGAAGGTGTAGACGACTATAATATACCTAGGAAAAACTACCCAGTTAGGTAGGTCCAACTTTGACTAAGTTAAAGATGTCAATCATCGAATCCGACTAGGTTGGGCAGCGTTTGCGAAGCTACGCACAGCTTTTCGTCCAATATTCCGCAGTTCTTGAAGACAAAAGTATTTGATCAGTGTGGCAATACACACTGATCAAAGATTTAAAAGAGTGATGACATACGGTACTGAAACGTTGTCGCTTAGAATGGGCCTCATTAGAAAGCTTGAAGTCAACCACAGGGCAATGGAGAGGGCTATGCTGCGAGGTCGTATTAGAAATGAGACGATCCGCAGCAGAACCAAAGTATAGCTCCATAGCTCTCCGAATCACTAAACTAAAGTGGCAGTGGGCGGGGCACATTGCACGTAGAACCGATGGCCAATGCGGCGGCCTCACAGGTGGAAGGCACAGCGTGGGTAGGCCCCCCACAAGGTGGACAGTGAAGGTCTCTGAAGTCCGCTGGATGCGAGTGGCGCAGGACCGGTCATTGTGGCAATCTTTGGGGGAGGCCTATGTTCAGCAGTGGACGTCTTTCGGCTGATATGGTAATAATGATGATTTGTGAAGTAAACGCTTAACAATTGATTGTCAAATCCCATATGATATAAACTTTTAACGTGGTAGAACTGGATTAGTTTTTTAGTCCCGGTTAGTGAAAATTACCTTTATCGTCTTTGGTAATGAGATCATTGCCTAATAACACTTGTAAAAATGACTACCCATTCCGATTCATATAATCAGATACTATATATCATACATGTGATCAGGACCAGATATATAATATACACGCGGTAAACAATAATCGATAAAATCTAAAAATAGAATCTGAACAACAAAATTCTTAATAATCTTAGGTTATTTAAAAAAAGAAGATCAGAAAATATTAAATTTACTTTCATATCAATAAATATTTACAATTGTAATATGAACAATAATATGTAAGTACAAAAATATGTATAATCTATGAGCAGTTGCCGGCACAAAAGTCTCTTTTTTGAGGTTACGCGGAGGTTTTTGTTGGAGGTACGCGCCAGGTAATTTTTTTTTTCAGTGAATTTTTGTATGAAATACTACAAAATGTGTATATTTTTTAAATCTGCAATAAATATGCTATCTTACACTATTTTTTTAAATTGGATAAGTTTGTTTTTTAATACTTATATGACGCTTAAATTAAAATAAAAACGGTAACTTTTTTACTTTTACTCCAAAAAACCTACATTTTTATATGAAATTGCTCATGTTTATGATAAAAAATGAATTTCCCAGGTCCGTTTTACACGAAAATGATACCAAACAACGCATAGTAGACCTTATTAATTTGTAAAAAAATATTAAACGCAACCCTTCCGCATGCACATTCACCCCCCTCCCCCCGCGCTCAGGGGGGGAATTGGTTTTCCCTCCACATCTAAAAACAACTATTTTGAGACCCTCTAGCTCTGGTTAAAATTACAAAACTGTAACTCGCAGCGCACAATTTTTCTCAACTTTGTATGGACCGTGACCCTTACTAACAGTAGATCACTTTTTTACAAAAGCTGCTGGTGGTGTTATTTTTACTTGTAATTCTCTGTATTGCTTATGAAAGTGCGTTAGAAAAAATAGCTGTAAAGCAGCTAAATAATTAAATAAGAAGGGCTTAAACAAAAGAATAGAATAATTCACTGTAACCCGTCATGGGCAAGGGTGAATCACTGAAAAAATAAATAGATGAAAAAGAGTTATGTTATTGATTGTATGTGCAGCTATTAATAGTAAACTTTACTGATTTCACCAAAAAACTATTAACATATCTGTTCTTGGTAACATTTTAAGGCTGAATATGACTTATTATATTTTTTCTTCATTGCAGAATAGAATTTTGATCATAGGCATTTCATGTTCTGGGTGTAAACTAATATTAGTGATCTCTTTCTAATACGTGGTATATTTATAGTATTCTAGTAAAATAATAATTTAAGTTTTCGGAGCACGATTTCTCTTTGATCCACTGTTCCCCAATATGAAATGATCCACTCTTCCCCACCGGCAGTATTTAAAAAAAAATCTACAATTTTTAAAACGCTATACGTGAATAAATATAAATATTGAAAGTAAATAATCATTTCCCAATCGCTACTGTACCGTCGTAGGTATGGCAATAATTATTAATTTTGAAAAATAATCCTAAAATTACTTTTTCTGGTAATTACATCCGATATTTGTTCTAAAGCTGAGATAATAACACACTGTGGACACACGAAGGAGTGTTAAAGCGACAACGTTATAGGCGCTCATCCTTTTATAAAAAATACAAACAAACTTATTGCAAAAGATTCACTGTGCCCTGTGATCCACTGTAACCCACTCTCCCCTACTTTAATTTAAACACATAAATGTCATTCATTGTATAATTCCTTAACATTTTCACCTACATTGTAGTATGTCCAGAATTTTATTGGATTTATTATTGCCTCATTAAAGCAGGTGCCTATTACTCAAACGGGGCGGGGGTCCGTTTCTCAAACAGTAGGCATCACACTAAGACTAACACACTATTAGTCTAAAACCGTTTTAATATTATAGGTCTTGTGCAATCTAATAAATGACACCATGTTTAATCATAACAATGCTTTTCGTACTAGATACTAAATATTAGTCTAATGTCGTTTGATAAATTGATCCCTGAGGGAATTTAATTCTTTAGGTACCTAGTATCTAACTATTTGAAATCTAGGCAATGAAATGAGAAAAATGTTTGCCTTTGAAAGTATGACAATGTATAACTTAGAAATATAAAAAAAATGAATTACGTAATTATTTTAAACATTATGCGAAACTTTTTTCTTTATGTTTATATATTTTTATTACAAAATAATTGTAATACAAGGATAACTACACTGCTTAAGAAATATAAGTGATGCACCTATTAATGTAAATGTAGCGGTAATAAGTTATCAATTAACCCGGTGTTTGTCCGTGGTATGTGTGATTGACATGTGATTAGTGATTGGACGCATCGACACAATTAGTTGTTGATAAATGTGTTACAATCAGGTGCAGGGTTAGGGTTATCAACGTTCGTTAACAACGTACTTGAAAATTATATTACAACAGAGGAAGATTTACAGTCAAGATATTTTTGAGTTCATAAATAATTCTGGAATTAGTATCATCCATTAGATCTTTCAAAGAATATATGTAAATAAAATGACGTGTCGGTCGTTCATCCATTGACATCATAACGTGGATAACATACGTTACGAAGTTATGATTATTTTTTATATGTACATTATTATTATCTATCTGTAAGAAAACACTAAATCTAACTATTCATTGTGGCATGTCTACGCCAAAATGAGCAACACAATAATGAACTGCTTATGAATAGTAAGATATTTTACTTCACTCAATATCAGTGTTAGGTACTTATTTGTCTCGTCAGAATAACATCAAAGAGCTTTTATTTTTATCCTCCTACTTTAGTTAGGATCTGTTTCTCAGTTTGTTTCTTATGATAAGGCTGAAATAAATGGAGAAAAAAACTAGAAATATCATTGTCAAAGGGTTCCGTTTGTCGACAAATTTAAACGATTCCGTTGTCATAAGAACCTCTGGGGCAAATATTTATTACAGAAAAACCAACAGTTAATTTCCTTCTTACCTTTGTAGAGACGTTTCAAATCATGGTGGAATTTGAAGTAGAGCAATTTACCTAGGACGATTTTACCCTCTGGAATAAACAGTAGTTTTTTCAGAGGGAATATTTACATTCGTGTTTATTGAATGTATTTTAATAAGGAATATCCTGATATTTTTTTCAATTAAGACTGGTTATTTAATAAAAGATATTGTATAATAAGTCTTGTAAAATAGTAAGGCAAGTTAAAATTCTATTTAAATGTTTAAACAAAGAAAACATAATTAAACTCTAGAGGTAGAACAGGCCTTTTCTAAACCACGCACGTAAGGACACGTTTTGTAACTATTGGGCAACTTAAATAATACTGCAATTTTTGAGAACATAAATAAAAAATCTTCTTATGTCAATCGCAGTTTGTATAAATATTTGCAGAACGTACCTATTTGCGAGACAAGTAAAATCGATAAGACCGTATTAGCAGTGTGAATATGAAATTTTATTTAGTTAAAGTATGGTCACGTTTCGGTCCACTGAAGTTTGTCATATTTGAGTATTGCGTCCAAACTATAAAAACTACATCTCTTTACCCTTCACGCCGCCGTCAATTAGCATGTCGTTTGAAGATACCCTGCTCTTCACAACAACTAGTCGCATTAGGTCACAATTCGTACAAGATTAGAGTTTGACATCGACCTTATGTGTATGATTTTAGGGTTTATTATTTTGCACGAGTGCAGTGAAAATGTGGAATTTTACGGTAAGCCGCGACAGGTCGGCGGCAGCGTGATGTCGTGTGCGCGACATATGAGTAATGACAACAACGCAGTGGCGTGTGTCGTCTGAGTCGAACGTTCCCAGATGTGAGTCCATAATGCGCAGATTGCAGTTATGCAAGCCTCGAAGAAATGTTCGTAGTAACAACAAGGATTTCAGCCAAGATTAAGAGATATTGAAACAGCTACCCCTGTAGTAGGCAATTAGTTTGAGCTTGAGTATTGTAAAAAACATATAACAATAAATATTAGATATATTTACTGTTATATGTATATTACTGGTTTTTAGAGAATTACTAAATATAGATTTTGTTCATTTACCTGCGTACGAGTGTACAAGGAATGCGACGCCGCAATTTTTCGACAAAGAATTTTTTACAATAACAATTTGGCGGCTATTATCTGAGCTGATAAGTAGGTATCACTATTTGTAGAACTAACGCGTGTAGAAAAAATACTTTTTAACTACGCACTACGTTTTACATAGGTACTTACTTAATAGGTACATAGAGATTATTTAGGTATAAAACCACCTGTAGGCACCTGCTTACTGTCTGTTAACTGTTTACAAATATGGGTCCATCCAAAAAATACCCATTAATTTCCTAGGTAGGTAGTAGATTATTTGAAGTCACGTATTTACATTTTATTGTGGAATAAATGATATTATTTTATTAAAAATTCGAATGTATGCTTTTAAGTACCTAGTAACAGCTAGCATAGGTAAAAGTACAAAATATAAAATATCATAGGTATAACAAAAAAAACCGTGTTCACAAACGTCGGAAGTGAGATTTGAACCCACGTTATCAACTTTCGCGGCTGATGCCTAAACCATTCGGCCGCTCGTATTCTCGACCTTGGTGACCTCAGTATTATTTCTGTGGTAGGTATAATTTAAGCATTTACAATATTATGCTTTCGCTGTTTAAATTGCCAGAAGGGCGAGCATGGGCATATTAAACCTCCCCATGTTACCAAAGTAAACTATAAATAGTTACCAACACTACGGGGAACTCACATTAAGCACATGTGCCGTATCAACAAAAATTTCTAAATTGTTCCACCGCGTTGACTGACGTTCCATCGTCAGACGGGTACAAAAAATTACTTAGGTATTATAATGTTGCTCAGAACCGAAACAATGCTAAGAGTAATCAAGTATATTGCTTGCGCCTGCGGCCGTTTTGATGGATTGCTTTGTATATTTAAACCCAAGTAAGAAAATTATTAGCTCTTTAGAATGTGGACAATGAATTTGTCCACAGTTGTTAACTGGTTTCCGTAACTATTATAAGACAAATTCTACAGTATCTCGCATAAGGTGACTTCATACGTGAATCAGGATTCATACAGGATGACTTGATCCGTTTAAGGGCATATTCAGTAGGTATTGTTTTCTGAAGAGAATAAGTTGGATAAGTAAGTACATTATATTTTTCTTAATTCTGGCTGGACGTTCAGCTAATTCAGCCGTCCTAATCACCACTATCTTTGTTACACTCTGTCATTTATGATACAGTCAGTCATTAGTAGTAAATAAGTCATAATTAATTGTATTAAGTATTACAATTAGCCAGTGGCGCGCATCCTCAGCCTACAATATGGCCCAATGTAGCAAAAAGTGCGTAAGTAATTTACTCGCAACATGTGTGTGTGGCGGCTAGTCAACATTTTTTGTCCTAACCCTTATTTTTTTAAGTGAAATTAAAAAATAGGAATGATTCTCAGAACGTGTTCATAGTACCGAGTATTAGTTATACACTGTAATTTCGTAGTTTAACACTATCAGCCGTACTGTTATAGTTTTTAAACTTTTAAAATAAAACTTGAAAATATTGCTGATAATTCTGAAAAAGTTTCAAGCTAAGATCCCGTACCGACGGACAGAGGAAAAACAAACAGAACGAACCGCAACCATGTCGTTTATTGCCTGCTAAAAGTTAGACGCTAGTCAATGATTTATTATTTTTTTCTATCTTGATTTATGCGAGCTAAAGATGTGTTCGCACGCGCGCTCGTATATTTCTATTTGCGGCCATGCCGAAATAGCCCACAAAACGAAACTTGTATCCGGTTCCTATATATGGTAAAGCAGCTCCCAAACTGCTGTTTTCTAGCGCAATGCCACCGCACGCTTTGTAGGGGGATTATGCTACGATTCGCGGTAATGCGGTCGACTCTTCAGTTCGCTCGCTACACTCTTTCCTCTTTGACCACTTGCTAAATCTTTTGCCTGTCAGATCAGTAGGAATCGGAATGGAATGGAATAATGTACCCCTTTGCCGCATAATACCCGAGTATCCTTTGAACCAACAGAGAACGCTATTTTCGGAATCGACCTCCGATTTACACTTCACTTGATGTAATTTGCATTGTATTGTGAGGTGTAGGTAATCCTAGCTGAAATTGTAGAACTGAAAATTATAGAATGGAAATTTCGTTACACTGGTCTGCTTAACTCTATTTTATAAAATAATCTTCATATTTTGTTAACAAAGTGCTAACCTATGTTAAGTAAAATATAATGTAAAATGTTGAGAAGGTCAGTGAAACGAGAACATATTTTTGTTGTGTTAATATGTTTTCCGCTGAATATTTTTAGGCAACGTCTCCGGGTAAAATGAAACACAATCCTTTTCTCTAGCACCTGCTGAGCGCTGAGACCGTTAACGAAGTACTGGGATGTTTTTTGTAGTGCGCTGTCAGCTTCAGCCTCGGAGCTTACTGAAGCGCGGCACTTGCCTTCTATAATTTGTAGAAAATAGAACACTAATAGGAATCGTTTTGAACGATTCGTGGTATTAACGGATACGTATTAACCGTCGTTGCATACTAAAAACTTCATTTCAATAGGTACAGCTCCTAAATGGCGGGAATATTTCGAGTAGGTTTTATTACGTAGGTATACTAAGTCGAATAAAGTTTCTAAAATAAGTATCTTTAAACATTTTTAGTTTTATTATCGGTTAAAATCTACAAAAGTTCAAATTAAATCATAATTACTGACGTCATTTTACCAGTATTAGTTTAGAGAGGTTTATCTGCTTTAACCAAAACTAAAAAGTGACATCCGCTAAAGAATATTTTCTCCATACTGCGATTTTAAGCAGTAGCACACCATGTGCTTACCATGAGCTGCCGCTGTGAGTATGACCCGAATGAATAGACAAGTCCGCGTTAAAGTCACGACAATACGTTCGTGAAAATCGTTCGTCCATGTTGTACATAATGCCTAATTTGAACTCTTATGTGTATATGTAGGTATATTATCCCAAAACTAGGAGTAATATCAAATGTCACGATACTCTCATGGAAACTTCTCGACAATCAATGTAGAATCCATATTATGTTAAGCATAAACTAGGTATTTATCAACCAACTGTTTTTTTAATAACATCAACGTGAAATCATACCGGGTAGTTCTCTCTGTCTCTCTCTGCTCCCGCGAACTAAACTCAGAGTGCAAATTAAATAAGGACAATCCGTTCGTTCTGCATTAGAGATTTGCCTGCTGCATAATTCAGCGTATGCAAAATGTCTGGTTTAATAATAGATAGAGGCAAAGGTGAATTTCTCGCAATCGACGAAGGAATTGAGTTGTGACCCTTTCAGCAACTGAAAGGGGTGCGCAGTCTTTTGTCTTCTAAGGAAATTCAATGATAATTTGCATCATCTTTAGAATAGCCTCCTGCGCGCGAAGTGTCTATAATGCGATTGTAACTTCCATTTATGTAAAATGCTACATTAATGAGAAATAAAAACTTTTAAAAATATATTCCAATGCTATAACGGGACGGTTGTAAAAAACGGCTCAGGAATAAAATGCCCCAGAAAAAGAACAAGCGATGATTAACACGGCTAACAACGATGTCACAAATACGAGGTACTATTGACGGAGAGCCAACTGACAGACTCATTAAACACTCTAAAGAGTTGTATAGCAGAACAATTGATGTGTATAGTTGCGCTGTACCTAATGCTCAAGCTAGGTTAACAATCGTATTGATAACAACCGTAACGAGTTTAGTGGCGATGCTGCTTCGTCTGATCTAAATTTTGTTTAGAGCAGGTCATGTTGCTTGATGAATGCATAACCTGCTCAGGGGTACCAGAGTAACTGTAGCCACGAGATCTAACTAGTACACTGAACAAAAAGTACACTACTTTAATACAGGTATTCCCAAGTTTTAGACTCACATGCGCTCTTAAGCGTCTGTAACAACATACCCCAGCACGCGCCTAACAGGGACAACTATCTAGGACAGATTGTACGATTGTCGACATGATCAGTTCGGTTTATTACTACTTTTTCTTTAAGCTGCTACAAAAGACGGAAAATAGGACTTTCTGCTCATTTCGGTGGTATACAGACGGACGAGCTTGCGCGAGGACGTTTGATATCACGGAGTAGGAAGACCCATTTTTGAAAACCCGAGAAATGCTCTATGGAGATTTGAAATTTTCTGGTATAAGAAATAGAATAGTCATTTCCGGGCTAGTCAGATACAAAGCGTTTGAAGGTGACTTTCGTAAATTTGTATCATCGAGAAAACGTTGTGACTAAATCGCTTGACAGATAGGGAAGATAATATAATATATATTGATGTATCATTTCAATCAATCAATGTTCTGATATCGAGTGCAATGTACCTGACAAATCTGTTGTAAGCCACCTGTTTTATTCAGTTAACTATGCCGATGCGCCTAGACTGTCGAGTCTGGGGGTCAGTCAAAGAAACGCTCTATGTAAATTCCGGAGAGTGACAATGATATGTCAGGCGCGAGAAGTGATCCAGATAATGGAGGCAACCTTTTGTCTGCAACTATTTACTATGAAACAGCTTACTCTCGCAACACGGGGATAATGAGTTTGTACGGTGGAAATATAAAAAAGAATAACTTATCTCACCGTTGCATACAATTTAACAAAGAGGTGGGCGCTTTTATCTAGATTTAAAGAGGTCTTAATGTTGTTAACAGTTCCATTTAGTTGATTTAGTTCATAAGTAATTGTAACGTTTACCTTTTCCCCCATAGATATATCTGTTTTCCCCAAATAAATAAAACAAGTTAAACCCACGACCCACGGATTTCAAATTTTGGAACTAAATTTATTTACGTTTTCAGGACACTAGATCGTTCTACAATGTCTTAAAAACGAATTGGATTTCCTTAACCGGACATACTGTCAGATAAGAAAACTGAGTTTTTTAGTGTTTAGCTTGTAGGTAAGAGTAAATTTTGTCTCGTCGTTAAAATGTCGTTAAAAGATCATGTCACCCACGCTGAGTGTGATTCGTTTCCTTCCGTTCCCATGGTGGTTTCACCCAAATTGTCTACACGAACAACTACCTCTCTAATCTCTCATCGACTCATTAGCCTGTTTGTAGGTATGATACGAGATGTTTTTAAACTCACATGGTAAAATCGATACAAATGAAGCATCGACAACATGTAAATACAAAACCTATTACCTCAACATCATGGTACACTTTTCTCGTGACGGTAGGCTACCTACTAACATAATCAGGCATTACATGTTCCTTGCATATAAGTATTTTAAAAATACTTAGCTATTTTTATAGAGTTTTATAATTTGATAATAGTTGGACGGTATTTTTATGCAAACGTATCAAAATAATATTAATATTACTGATTTTTTTTGAAAAAAAGTAGGTACGAAATAAAGATAAGTGAAAAAGGGAGAGGTTCACATCCGTTAATCCACAAAAAATACAGCAATAAGTTGGAAGTTTGATCTTATCGCATTACATTTCGATTTATCCCATCCCATAGGTAGGTATATGTTCAGAATAAAATTCGATATGTTTAATGTTCAGACAACTTTAAAAGAGGGATTATAATATTTTATGATAAGGTAATTATTATAAGGCAAAATCTCTGGATTCAGAAATAAATTGATAGTGTCGAGTAAAATATAATGCCTGTCAGTATTTATCTTCACTTATCACTGGTTGTGATTGATTCCTGTATATTTTAAATTTTAAGATTACCAAAATATATCTAAGCTGCGTACGGCGCCGCGATAAGGAAGACTATCATGCGATAACAGGTAACAAGTTATGAATTTATCTTATCATCACGGCTCTGGTAAGGTGTAAACAAGAAGAGCAAACTTTACTATGGATGAAAAAAAATGTTCCTAAAATAATTTCAGAGTCAACGACGAGGACCGACCCGACAGACTTTGTGAAACATTTATTTTACCAGCTTTCGAGATTACTATACCTAGTGGATTACTTATACCTACTATAGTATCTAACCAATAATTTAGATTTTTTTAAATTCAAATAATAGGTATTTTAAGTGTGAGTTCCATTATAACTTGCGTAGTAAATTATTACAAGTGTCTGTGAAGTAGAAGGGGTAAGACCGGATGAAGCATTACACGGTGCATGAGTGAGGGCTGATTCATGATGCTACCAATATAGAAGCGCGGGATTCGCCGATCCGATAATATCCAAAGCATATTGGCTAGTAATCGCCGATGCAGCGCCCTAGATATCTCCAGAGAAGAACAAAGTTGGCATAGATAGAGGGATCAAAGTGCGGCGTGGGCGCCGACCCAATACCGCGGGCATCACTTGCGCCTTTTGCGTTGCACACGCGCAATTAGTTTAAAAGTAATTGATGGCCTTTATTACGGGTCTAGGGGAACGCTAATGGACGGTAAATTATACGTTTACACTGAGCTATGTGACGCGCACTGGATAAATACTACAATATTTACTATTACGCGCTACAATACATATTTCTGTTAAGATAACACAATAGAGCAAATGTTTTAAGATTTGAAAATATGGTTTTTGCCATTATAGCTAATAATTTAAATAAACGTTTAGGTTTGGCTCTCATTTTAAGATTTTTTTCATGCACACAAGGATTGGAATGAAACAATTTGAAATATAATTTGTGTTTTGTATTTAAATAAGATTACAAGACATCAAGTACAAGAGTCAAAACTTATTGCCAATTGGTACGATGTGAGCATAACCTAAGTTGACGGAAACGCGCCGGTCGGTAGCGCACTACCTAGATTGAGGTTATGTTGTGATAACCGTTAAAGGAGAAAAGCCGGTAGCGGAAAATGTTGCTAGAGTTTCCAACCAAACAGAGTTAACAATAGGGATGAGATTCCCTTGCGAGTTAACAACGTGAGAGGTCGCAGCGGAGGAGAAGCCTGCGCGCGCACCTGGCATGGCCGCCGCCACACACCTGACTCGCAATACACCTCGACTTCACAACTCAATTACATCATGTTCTATAACAACTCCAGGTCATCACACGCGCCCAAGATGCCGTGTGCGCCCTACACATGTATGTCACCGAATATCACGTGCACTCAACGAACGACACCGTTAACTATTCGGCTACATAACACGACTAATCAGCTGACAACGAAACTTTTTGGTTACCGGTGTTTACGTGCCGAATTTTATTAGTACATCACTGAAAACGCGAGTGTTCCTATTGGGTAGGAAATGGTTTTCCGCGGTGCGGCGGGCGGCTCGGCCGCGCGTGCATCGGATGCACTTTCCGTCGCCGGCGAGCGTACCTGGACTAGTCTGCCAGCTGAGTCCTCCGACGAACATCTTCCTGCAACAAACATTGCGATTAGAGTCTGGAGTCACGGTCTGAGATGACAGCCGGCGAATTGTGTAGCGGCGACGTACCCGGGGTCGTTCGGCACTTCAGCGGGGCTGTGTGCCGCATCCTGATTCTGGGTTTCCATGGACTCGTGGGCCGGCGTGGGGCGGGCGCACTACGACTACGAGCGAGCGACGGCGCGGCGGGGACGGCTCCCGGAGTCGCTCGGTTGACCTACCGACTACCGGCACGAGACTGGCGCGCCGAGGCGCACCCCTCCACGCAGCCGCCCCGCTCCGCCGCTCCCGCTCCCGCGCCGCGCATCGATTCATTCACTCCGTACACAATTATTCATACGGGCCGGCACGACG